>JAFNEN010001644.1:0-24856 GCA_019343175.1 Oedothorax gibbosus | reverse complement strand
ACTCATTATTGCAAGCTGATTGTTACAAATTACACTACTTGATGTATATTTCACATCTACATTGTAAATTTTCATTTTAAAGTCTAAATAAGTGTCTAATGACATTACGATACCTTGCTTGGTGGGGAAGTAGTTAGAGGATTCACTGTTGACACATGGTGCATATTGTCTCATGTGAATATACAATTTAGAGTTCAAGTTGTGTAGAGAGACCATGAATCCGAAGCCAAGATTCCATTCCCGCACTGGAACACTTTTCTTAGGACGATTCACTTCAGCAGTTGCAGGAGAGGCCATGTCAGGGATTGTGGAATTCAAAGTTGTATTCTCAAATGGAGCATCTAACGTGATGAAATTGCCATAATTCGTAAAAGAATCTATCCATGCACCAACACTGCTATTCACATCTGGGGTAGGGGATTCATTCATCTCGATGGAGAGAGGTTCACAAGACTCAATCAAATTGTAGAGAGTAGACTTAGGTTCCATGAAAGATTTCTTGTTATTAGACCTAATATAAGGCTTAGCACATCTCTTAGATTCATCGGATGTGGCGGGGGTGCTTGTAGGTTGGGAGTCAATGATCGGCTGGGGATGGTCATCATCTGAAGTTATGTCGATGACAGGAACTTCTCCGAGAGACTGACATATATCAGTTAACCAATCTCTCTCTGGGATTCCACTGCAATCGCCTATGGAGGTGGATACAGGAACTTTGTTGAAAGAAGTCTGCAATTTAGACTTTTTACTTGACGGATACATGCTGGATGATCGTTTTCGTTGGATTTTAGAATTCATTTTTTTTTTTTACGATACTGTAAGTTGTCGAAGGCTAGTGAAGGAATGAATGTTCAAGTTCTAACACTAGGATGGGTCGGAGGTGGAAGCGCCCTCTATCTACATTTTTCATTGGCTGATGGGAAAAACAACGCCATCTACATCTATGTTCATTGGACGATATCCATTATGTCATAGGTTTTGCATACGAAACCTTTGGTACCTACGTGACTGTGATTCTAGAGATTATCTTAATTGCTGAGTAAATATACATCCACTAAAATCTAAGATATATATCTAAAGTATTCAGACTAAGTGTCTCCATCTAGATATGTGCAATGACAATCAGATATTACTGATTATCTTAATTATTAAGTAAAGATCCCCCAAAAGTATTTCGAGTTTATGTCACCATTTAGACAGGATTAAATGAAATATTTTATACTAGATGGCGCCATGAGCACTTATAGAAACCGCAAATAAACGTTAATTCTTCACATATTGTCGAGCGGGCGTGGCCCAGTTCACTAAAATGTAGCAAGTCGCTGGGCCACGTTCGCTTTTGGAGATCGGGGGTTCGAATCGTCAAAAACTCACTTTTTAATATTTTTCGCGCTAAAATTTATTTATTTTCATCCTATTTTACATTAAAATCATTTATTTCTTCACCGATAGATGGCACCACGAGCGTACGTCATAAACATTATTTATACCCCCATTCCCTACCGATAGATGGCACCACGAGCGTACGTCATAGTCCAACTACATCATAGGCGTTATCAGTGACGTCATTGGCATTTCCGTGACGTCATACTCCTCCTGCTCCTGCTCCGCTCATTTGATCCTCCCTGGCGCAGTACTCTCATTTTCTCTCTACTTTGGTCTTACTACAGCCATTTTAATTATCTTGGGGGAAATGGTTTTCTTTAAAATTACGAAGTATTTGTAATACATATCTTGTGAATTATGTGTTATATCTACAAAGTAAGTTTCGTTTGGTTATTTAAAAAAAAACTTGGACAGATACAGAAACAAATTTATTCGCGGCAGTTACACTGACTCAAGGAGAAGACCCAAATTAAAAGTACTGAACATAATTTTTAAAAAAAAATCATTCCTCTTTATCTATAGGGAGACCGGGGCTAGTTTTCCATGTTTTCTTCTTTTTGATTGTATATATTTTACATTAATTTATTTTGAAGTAAACAAGATGTCATTGTCTTCCTCACATTCTTATCTTCAAATTAGCATAACTACTTTCCCAAAAAGTAAAAGAAGAAATTGTCTGCAAGTAGTTAAATGCAAACATGTTGAGCTGCAAAGTATGCGGAGTAAATTTTCCCAGACTGCCAAAAAGTGACAGGCTAAGTTTTGCAACTTAATTTTAAAGAGATTAAACACATTTGAAAAACATTTTGTAATTTTTTACGTTTATTTATTGTAAACTAAAATATCTCAAAAGAGTATACCCAGAATGTAGGTATTTCAAAAAAAAAATCCAGTTTATTATTCCAAACTATTTTAACCAATTTCATTAAAGGTCATTATCATGTAGATCCATTCAAACTTACATAAAACTTTCCCTTTTATGTAACTATACTTTGTTGCTCTTTTCTAGAGGTTGTCTAAGTATTGTTAAAATTTCAAAAAAATTATTGACTAAAGTTTAGTGTGATTGGTTCTCCCTTTTTTGAACAAGCCAATTGACTCAAAAGTTTGGGTGCAACAAGACACTTTTCTACTTTACAGTGTAATTATTCACAATCTATGGACAATATTGCTTTGCTGGATACTTTTCGGCTACTACATCCATTCCTGATAGTTTATAGAGAGAGAACTATATTGTTTCAGAATAATAAGAGTTCATGCAGCTTCATTTTTCATTACTATGCAGACAATTTTGAATTAAGAGCAAAACTTTCTTTCATTACGTGTTCATCCGATAAATATAATTTGATTTTTCAAATATTAAGCTTAATTTATAAAGGTAGGAGAACGCTTTTCTAGAAGGCATTGTTGGAAATCTTGCCCCGTGAAATTTTGGAAAATACGCCCCTTCGTCACATTTTGAATTTAATAGTACCTTGGCGAGTAGAATTTTAAATTATTTTGAAAATCAATGTAAAGTTACGTAGAGACAGGAGCCACCTTTTAGTATACACAATCATAAAACTGTATGTTTGATAAAACTACATTTGATTTAGGTTTGAATGTAAGCATGAAAATTCACTCAATGTTGAAAAAGTCACAAAAACAGCTCTAGTGACAATAGTACAACACCAACTGAGCGAAAATTATTGTGGGTGACATAAAACGGGTTGCTTCTTAAACCAAGCAGAAATTTGGTACCTCCTAACGGATTATTTCTTGTGTAAGGCCTGGTAGAAAATTTACCCCATGGGAAAACTATATATATAGTCCCTGTCTCCCCTATGTAATCTTATGATTATATTTATTTATATTTGTTTTTTTTATAAAACTTGTTTTAGCTTGGAATTTTTTTTTACCAATATTCTTTGATGAGTAACTGTTTATATTGTGTGGCAGAACCTAATTTTAACTTAAGCACCTACGAAATCCTCTCAATCTAAGTTTGTGTTACTTTTGGATAAGTATATTTGACGAGATATTTAAAGGTATATGGTGTTATTATACTTGAAAACCTGAATAACCTTTAAATTACGCTACTGAGTTCATTCTTGGCAGCTAAGAGCAACGTATATCGCTTTAGAATGGTACGATTTCGTCAGCTATATTTTTATTACTATATTAGCAAATAAATACCCGTACTTCGCACGGACTAATTTTTTTTATTGATCCAAGTATATGTACAATTTAATCCATTATAGCATAATAAAATTATGTTAGTATTCTAGCTCGTTATAAAGTATAAAATACTGTTACTTATATTACCTTAAAAAATCCAAAATAAAAACATATGCTATAAAGCTCTAGCACGACGAACTTCGAACAATCAACCAACATTATAATTTTTAAAAAATAGCTCATTTGGCGCGTTTAGGTAAGAACTTGGCGAGTTCGGCAACGTATTTGGCGAAATAATGAAAACGTTAAATCCTAATATGCAGCTCTAGTACGTTAGGCTTTGAACATCCATCATAGTTATAATTCATGGAAATAGCTTAAATATGCATATTTCCAAACAACAGAACCATCCATGAAAAAATACATTACTTAAACCCACAATAAAATGCTAGAATGAAGACTAAACGGAATTACGTCACTTGAAACATGTCAATTATTTTTCAAATAATGAATTTAGTTTCTGAAGGTATTGACAACAGAATAAAATAAACATTTTTAATTTTAATTATTTTCCTAAAAGTTTTATTTAATTCCTTCTGCCGAATGGCATCACGAAAGGGAAAAAATGATCGGATTTGAGCGAAAGTGGTGTATTTTTTTCAGAATATTCAAATTTTCTCTAAAAATAGAACCTTTTGAGCTCTGAAAGTTCAAAATCTGTAACTTAAGTATGAACTACGCATTTGTGCCAACCTACGAGTCAAACAAATGCCTACTTTATGAGTCTATAAGTGACATACACACACAAAATTTCATATTTATTATTATAGATACACATTTTTTTTTTTATCGACACACTTATATACTAAAGGTTCAATCTTCGAAATATTTCCTGACAATGCATGAAAAATGTGTAATACATCCGATAATGAAACTTGGGACCATATAGTTTTAACTTGCCCTATTTACAAATCCTTCAGACAAAAATACTTAAATTCTAACAATTTTCCAGCTTTTCTAAAATTTCATAAAAAAAAAAACTATTATAATATCTATAATTATGTAATATCAGTTTTAAAATTTAGACATTATATATTTATCACCGATGAAATTGTTAATTAGTTTACTTCCTTGTGTTTCCTCTTTGTATTTAAGTGTTTTTATGTTGTTCATTTTTTGTTTTATCCTTGTAAGATTTGTAATTTGCCTACCATTGTAAACGGACCAAAACAATAAAATTATTATCTATCTATCTGAATATTTATCGGAAACTAAACTTTTTACTTTCAGAACTTAATGTATGCTTGCTTTACTTGATCATACATTAAAAAATAATTGCGTTTTTTGGAATATTATAAAGGTTGGAGCATTTTTTTCAACAAGGCATTGTTGGAATTCTTACCCCGGGAAATTTTGGAAAACTGCCCCGTCGCCATATTTTGACTATAATAGTGCCTTGACGATTAGAAGCTTAAGTTATTTTGCAAACAAATACATATTTAGGAGGAACCACCTTGTATTATACGAAACGATAAAATTGAGAGTTAAGTGAAAATGCGTTTGATTTAGGTTTGAATGCAATCATAAAAAATCACTCAGCGTTGAAAAAATCAAAAAGCTCCAAGCAAGTAGTTCCTCAAAATCGTTGAAAAAATGGGATTTCATGCGAGTATTAAAAATTTGGCTGGGCTAATTTTTGACTGCGAGTTGTTCAATAAGTTTCATCATATTTGAAATTACGGCGGTGAATTGCGCCTGTATTTGGAGGAGTTGATTTTGTTGATCAGAAAGTTGTTTAGCAAATTTTTAGAGGAGAGTTTCAATAGTTTTTTGGAAGTTAATGCCAGTTTGTTGGTTTTCCGTCCTTTAGCTGTGTTGAGGCATTCTTGACTCAGCGATTGGTTGGTTGGTTGGCAGACATATATATATTCAGGTTTGTGTGCTTGGTCAGCGACCCGCTTATAAACCTTCGTCAAGTATGACAGACACAACAGACAACACACACACATAAGTGGATCCATCTAATTTTTAGAGACAGAGGCCAACTAGAGGATCCCCAGAATTGGCTTGTCACCCCCAGAGGTATTGATTAACTCAGCGATATTAGCGTAGGATTGATGATTATCGCAGTCAAATTTACTAGATAAGTTGATATTTGGTCGGTTTGGACACAACCTACTAGAGGCAGTGTGTTCGACACCGCAATTTACGCAGGTTGGTTTAGTTTCTCGGATTTTTGTGCAGTTTTGGTGCGGTGTTTTCCGGCACATTTAACGCACGATGGTTGAGCTTTGCAGGTGGTAGAATGGTGAAAGTACGACTGACAATTAAAGCATTGCAAGGGTTTAGGCCCAGGGCCGTGTGGTGCTATGATGCAGAGATGCGACCGACTCAGGCGGCACTTGACTTAGGGCGGCAAATTTCGACGGTGCTTAGCTATTAGTAAATAACACTTATCTTTTTTTTATTATTTTTAGTCCCGTAAAGAAAAGACCACACTACGCATGTTACTAAAGGAGCGGCAATTCGGGTGAACGGTCGCAAATGGCGGGATGCGCCCTCCGGTTGGCGGCATTACACCAAAGGCCTTACACGATGTTTGTCTAAAGCCTATGTGTTTACGCTTCATTTCTTGTTTTCTCCTAAAAAAAGCTTCATTCCACTGCGGGGTGACATAAGTCGGGTGAACCGTCACTGAGTGAAACCCGATACGTACCACCGTCTTTCACGAAAGGGGGGGGGGGGGATCCTTATATTCAACACAGTAAGTAAAGCGGTCTGGGGGGTCAAAATACTTCTCGGAAAAGTGACGCTTTGGGGGATCTCCTGCTATTGGTCTTCAGAAAAAGGCGAAACACATACAAAGATGAACCAGTTCACGAAGCCATTACAAGACAATCGTTCATCCAAGCTGTTGAAGTGAGTAAATTTTGTATAGATTATTACGATTTTAAGTTATTTGAATCGGGTTTCTTTTACATAAGTAAAAACAATATTTCATTACCTGCAATAAGTTAATTAAAAAGATTGATTTACTCTGATTTTTACATTATAAAATATCCAAGAATACAACTTAAACTCCCTTAGGTATGAAAAAAATTGGTACTTTTTGAAGTCCACTAAACAACGGTCATTCAAAATTCAAACCAATTTAATTTAAATAAACATAAATCACACTGAAGTCATTAATATATCATATTAATAATTGTATTAATTTTACATATATCATATAAAGGGGTTCAAACATTGCGCCTATTTTCAGGAAGCTAAGTAAATTCGGTCGTTTTTCTTCCTTAAAAGACAAACCTCCAGTAATTTACTAAAGACACTGAACGTTTAGTATTGAAAGTAACCTACATATTTATTATTTCCTTATATCAGATTCAAGGTGTGAAAATATTTTTTTAATTATAAAATAAGATTACAAATTGATGGTTTCTCTTATGGGGAAAAAATATTGCTGAAACCGATGATTACACTTCAAAATGAAATTATGATTTATTTAAGACACTGCATTATTTTTTTTTTGGGGGGGGAAACAAAATTAAACATAAATTTTATGTTTAATTTTGTTAAAAACGACGATGGACACAGGTGGTCAGAAATTGTTCCTGTTTCGGGTGAAAAAAACATAGACTTATTATGAAAGCAATAAAAAAAATCAAGGGCGGCATTTTAAAGACTTGCATCATATGAAAAGATTTTACCACACATCCCTGTTTAGGCCTGACGTATTCCTCAACGGTAATTCTCATATACATGAGAGTTTCGAGTTTATATAAGTCAGCGTCTTGTTTTTTTTTTTTTTAATCCGAGATGGTGATTTGGAAAATCGGGTATGGGAACCGAGTTCTTAGGTTTTTCAGTTGTGCAACTTTATCAATTTTGAAACCAAGAGTTCTGAGCTCATCAGCAATCTCCTCAACAGGGGTAGTATTCGACAGTCCTTTCAAGCAGACTTTGATAGGTCGTAGTTTGAATCGATTGATCGTGTGAAAGTTGGCTTTTTTAGCCGTAAGAAAGTCGTTTATCGTAGAGAATTCCAGGTTCGAATTTGACTGGATTCGAATGTAGTCACCTTGGACTTTGCAATTCAAATCGGGGTTTTTTCAGAATTTAGATCAGAAATTTGATTTTTGATCAGATTTAAGAGAGATTTATATAGTTTTCGTCGGCTTTTAGCATGATCGGGCGGATCGGCGGAAGGATACGTTCTTCGGTGGCGTTCTGTCAGCAGGCTCGTCCGCAGTAGGTTGAAAAGAATTTCCAGTCTCTAGAGCAACGACAATTTCCGGAGTTTAGGACTTGCGCTAAGTCTTTTCGGGATCTGAAAAAATTCGTCATTTTTAGCGGGTTTTTCGGCCGGAGGAGCAGAACAAACTTAAAAAGGAATACAAACACACCAGACACCCACCAACCAAAAGCAGATGGAATGATGCCTGCAGAGAAGTCAAAACACTCATTTCTGAACACAAACAAGCAGAATGGGAAGACACAGTTATGAGGCTCTCCACACATGACAACACAGTTTGGAAAATGGTGAAAGCCCTCAAATCCAAGCCACAACTTATTGGACCTCTAAAAGGGCCAACCTCACTCATCTACACAGAACACGACATGGTAGAGCTTCTAGTTTCCAGCCTACACAGCACAACCAGTTCTCACCACGTCAGACTCCAAGTAACTTAGAGATGGTTGATAGAATTAGTAGCGAAATTGAAAACTACCTAGCAATTGAGCCTACCACATCTATCCCTCACACAACACCAGAGGAGACCAAACAGCTCATCAAAACACTAGACCCAAAGAAGGCGTCAGGCTATGACCAAATCTCAAACACTGCCATCAAAAACATTGACAACAAGGTCATAGTCCACATCACCAACATCTTCAACGTATGCCTTAGGTTAGACTACTTTCTCAGCAGATGGAAAATGGCCATTGAGGTCCTTTTTAAGAAACCTGGGAAAAGTCCACTCCAACCCAACAACTACAGACCAATCAGCCTTTTGTCTTGTTTGGCTAAGCTGTTCGAAAAAGTCATCAACATTAGACTACAACACTTCCTCAACGAAAACAACATCATCAACACCAACCAATACGGCTTCAGACGGGGACACTCCACAGTCCATCAGGTTCACAGAAAAGTTGAGATAATTGGACAGGCATTTAACAACAACGAAGAAATAGGGGGAGTTTTTCTGGGCGCGGAGAAAGCTTTTCACAGTTTATGGCATGAGGGCCTAATCAGCAAACTCATTACACAAAACATTCCAAAGACCCTCATTCACATCATCAACTCATTCATCACAAACCTGGTCTTTCAGGTCAGAGTCAACAACAACAGAACTAAACACAGTTCAAACATGGTTCCCAAGACTGGCGAGTCAAGATCAATGCACAGAAGAGCGGGTCAGTTCTTTTCAGGAGACATAAAACACGCAGACACTATGACACACCCCTAGAGATATTTGACACAGACATTAAAAACGGTAAACACACCAAATACATCGGTGTTTACTTAGATGACAGACTTAAACTTTCGTGAGCATATTAAGCAAACATTAGGTAAAGCTACAGAAGCCAGTGTCAGTTTAAACCCTATCATTGGCAAAAACTCCACTATGACACTAAAAAATAAGCTCACGCTCTACAAGACAATGATCAGGCCAGTTCTGCTGTATGTCTTGGGCTGCAGTCCGTAGAACTCACAGAGAGAAACTACAAACATTTCAGAACAAACCACTACGCAGAATTACAAACGCCCCTTGGTTTTTGTTAGAACTCCATTTTGCACAAAGACCTTGGGATTGACACTGACATTCTCACTGCATCGCACAATTACAACACGTCCCTACAGAACAGAACATATGACAACCTTAGACAAATTGCAGACTACGATCCTATTGTTGAACAGAAGTTCAAGCGTCCCAGGACAATCCATCACGATCCAAATTGGTAATTTTGACTTGCATGTCAACTTGACATGCCAATAGTGACTTATTTTCTGACAATGCTTTTCTGCATTTTTGTTTTGTCCTGTTCTGCCCATTTTTTATTGTGCTATCTTGTTATGTCTTTTACTTAAAATGTTTTATTTTATGATTACTAAACTTTTGTTTCTTTTTCAGATGTTTTAGATCCTGCTATGCAAATCCCTTGTGGCAAGTTTTTTAGTGAGAATTTTGGCCAGATTTATTCCCAGTCATAAGTTAACCCCATTATGGGAAGCTTTCGATAAAAGAGTAAGGGCGCTTCGCGCCGACACTCGTCGGTTATTGTTCGATTTCCGATTTTCGGAGGAGCAGAAGCATCGTTAATTTTCAGCTAGATGTTGCTTTTAGGTTGGCGCGGATCAGCCTCGTGATTGAAGTACTGCGACGAATGAGGACTTTTCGGGACTTTAGCCTTAGCCTTTTCGTAGTTCGTGATCTTTTTCCGATTCCAATTATCTGTCATTACTGACTCAAACCATTGAACAACTATATTTAAAATTGTTGACTGTTGTAAAATTATAGCTAAGAAGAAATAGTCCCAGGTATGTAGTTGTTACTCCCATAAGTTTCATAAATAATGGTCAGGTAGAGTTTGACTTCTTGAATTATCGCACAGAAGTAAATACATTTCATTTTGAAAGAAAATAATTAAAACCCGTACAAACACACTTCTAGGCGTATGTTCCTTATTTATTTACTATATTTTTAAAAGGATTTATAACACGAAAACTTCCATGTGACTGTAAGAGAAAATTTCGCTTCCAAATGATTATCGTCTTTTCTCCAACTTTAAACACTTTGTAAGATTAAAAATAATAAAATATCGAAAAAAATATGAACGGTTGTTGGCATAACTTGAGAAATAAATTTTAAGTTCTCATGATAGCGCGTGACTGATGTAGTTTAAAACATTTAAAAAGTTGATTGTATCACTTGAAAGGGAATTTGAGAGAATAAAGTTGGTTAGAAAACATACCTTTACGATTGTATTTGGATGTTTAAATGCGAAAGCGTTTTACAAATCTAGATTTCAGAAGTGGGATTAAAAATATTGATATCCTTAACGCCAATCATAACTATGTACAAAAAAACGCGATTGTAAAATGATATCTACAAAACCTAGACGGATTACGATACGATAGACGAATTCTACGAAGCACATTAATTTAAATCATCTTACGAAATTTATTACGACCAGCACCGATTTCATCATAACCAAATACGGAAACCAATCATTATTTATTGAACGACGCACAGTGGTCGGAAAAGGCTGAAAAACGGTCAAAATTCATTAATTTTTTTGTGGTTTGACAAAAATGCATAAAAATTCGGTTTTGTAGGTTTTTGACCCATCTGAGTCGATATAGGACACAATCAAGTTTGTAAAACCTATGGATTTTAAGTTACAGTTAATGCAAAAAAATAGTATGTGAAGATGTAATGTGAAAATTGCGTATAAAGAATAACGCTTTAATCAACATGTATTGTGCAAGTGCATATGCGTATGTTTAGGTCATGGTAATACGTAATCGTACGTCAAGTAGTCACAAAAAGCCAAAACACTAACAAAATCTTTTAAAAATGAAACGTTGAGCTAAAAAAAATTACACTATTTTCAATATTTTCTGCTCTCAATTTAGCTTATAAAATTAATTGAAACCAAAGTTTTTTAATGTGAATATTTTTTTACTAATTTTTGAACACATGAATTATATAATCTTAAACATTTAAGTTTGTGAAATAATTATAAAATATTTAACATTAAAATTTGTGGAATAATTATATAATATTAAACATTTAAGTTTGTGGAATAATATCAAGTTTAATATCAAAATATCGTACAAAAATATGAATACACAGAACTGTTGGATGGTGGTTAGGGGGCAAGCGAGCGGTGAGGTGCCAACGACCCATTGTAGGTTGGTCGGAATAATTATCCTAGACAAACTCTGCTTCGAATCCTGGCATTCTGCCAAGAAGAGGACTGCCACCGGAGATGACGTAAGTGTGGGTCGTCACCGCTCGGCTGATTACCGAAACACCGGCCAATACGTCTCGTTTTTGTTCTGATGTGAGTGTGCGAGAAATAAAACTGAATTACGTTTGAAAGCTCAGCATCGTCTTTCGTCCTTCTTTAAAAGGTTAACTACAAGTATCTTACTCCTGCATGCATATTGACTATTGGCGCCCGAACAGGGACACTTGAATTGACTTTGTTACTATATAGTCGGAACTTACAGTCGAGTAAGATAGATATGGATGTGCTTCTCTCCAAGAAACGTGTTGTGAAGGGTAAAGTTACGAAACTTGAAAACAACCTAAATGCGTATGCAGAGTCTAGCGTTGAAGACAAGATGGATGCTGTAGCGGTTTACGCCCCAAAGATAATAGAGTTGTCAAGTGAGTTAAATGATGGTTTCAATTCTATACTAACTAGTTGTGAAGAAGAAGATTTCGTTACTTATGAAAAAGAGTATCACGAAGAGTTGTGTAAGTTGGAACAATTGGAATTTCTACTTAGTAGTTTTCGAAAAATTATTCGTCAAAGTGAACAGGCCGGTATTAGTCAAACTGGACTGGAATCCGCTATACCAGTACAAGCAGCACACATGGTCTCAAATGTGAAGCTGCCACGTATAGAATTGCCTTCATTTTCTGGAGACCTGACAACATGGTTATCATTTCGAGATATGTTTGAAGCAACTATTCATAATAACTGTGACTTATCTAACGTACAAAAGCTACAATATCTGAAGTCGTCATTGTTAGGAAATGCGGCCACACTACTTCAATCTGTGCCAGTGACTGATGTCAACTACGTGAAAGCTTGGCAGATGTTAAACGATAGATATCAGAACGAGTTGGATATCATATATTGCCACTTGGATAGACTATTCAATCAAACCCCAATTAGACAAGAATCTTCAAAGAATTTACGGCGGGTTTTGGATATGTCGGTGGATAGTGTTGAATCCTTGCGTGTCTTAAAGGAACCTGTAGATAGTTGGGATACTATTTTAGTGTACATCCTGCGTCAGAAACTGGACCCGGAATCACTAAGAAGTTGGGAACTGTCGCAGTCTAAGGGTACTCGGCGCAGTTTTCGAGAGTTTCAAAAGTTTTTAGAAGATAGAGCCTGTGCATTGGAAGCAATGTCCAGTTGTAAGCAAGCACTGGTTCCAGTCAAGTTACAAGGACGTGGTGCTGGAGGAGTGTCGTCCAGCAAGGTTGCTACACATCATGCTGATCTAAATCTTTGTCCTGTATGCAGTGAGTCTCACAGCATCTACAGGTGTCAAGTGTTCCAGAATATGCCAGTAGAAGATCGCCAGAAAACCACTCGCCTGAAGAAGCTTTGTCTAAATTGCCTTCGAAGAGGACACTTTTTGAGACAATGCCAAAGTAGAAATTGCTTCAAATGTCAAGGAAAACATCATAGTCTACTACACTCTCCTACTACGACGTTGGGGCCAGTGATTGACCAAACAACAGCGACCGCGGATATTCTAGATGGAAACTCTACTTCGATCTCGGGACATCTTACGAAATCAAAAAGTATGCCTAGCCAAACTCTGTTGCCGACAGCTATAGTTGCTATTATGGACAGAAACAATCGACAGCAGCGTTGCAGGGTACTTCTAGATTCTGGATCGCAATCCACATTCATCAAGAGTGATTGTGTACAAAGACTGGGACTGCATCGATCACAGACAAGTTTAGAGGTGAGCGGCCTGTCGTCAAAGGTGGTGGGTCGTTCTAAAGGCATCTGCAGTCTAAAGATATCATCATTGGAAGAACCAGGAGTTATGATTGAAGTCGAAGCCCACGTGTTACCGAAACTTACCTGCGATTTGCCTCAACGTCCAGTGGATCCCAGCAGTCTGACGTACTTCAAGAATCTGAAGTTGGCTGATCCAAATTGCACAATTCCAGGTTCAATAGATGTTCTACTAGGAGCTGACGTTTGGCCGGAAGTCTTCGTTGGAGAACAAGTGCTGTCCCCAGATGGAAGCTTAGTAGTCAACAGAACAATTTTCGGATGGGTGCTGTCAGGAAGGGGAAGACTACAGGAATCTAAGCCACAAGAAATCCAGAAAGTGGTGACTCATTGTGCGGTTAGTCACTACCTGAAGAAATTCTGGGAGATTGAAGAAGTAGGATATCAAGCTGTGCCAGAGGATCATCCTTGCGATAAATGGTTCAAGGAGACTATCACCAGGAATACGGAAGGAAGATATATGGTACGATTACCTTTCAGATCTGAAGCAGGCGACCTTGGATCTTCAAAAGAAATAGCCGTCAAACGCCTACTACAAGTGGAAAACCGCTTTAGAAAATCGTCTCCTATTATGGAAAAGTACAGAAATTTCATGGAAGATTATGAAAGTATGAATCACATGGAAGCAATTGAAAATGGTGGTTCGGAAGATTCAACATCCAACATTTGTTATCTACCGCACCACGCAGTATCCAAGCAACTGACTTCAGAATCGAAGTTTAAAATTGTTTTCGACGCATCTGCTAAAACTTCTTCAGGAGTATCGCTGAATGACAGACTGATGGTTGGACCTACAATTCAAGATTCACTAGTGACAATATTGCTAAGATATAGAATGCACCGTGTAACTTTGTCAGCAGATATCTCTAAGATGTATCGTCAAATCAGAGTGCAGTTTCCCGATACAGACTTCCAGAGAATAGTGTGGAGAGCTTCACCAAAGGAACCTATTCAAACTTACAGACTACTGACGGTAACCTATGGAACGGCATCTGCACCATACCTTGCCACGAGATGCCTCCGACAACTGGCGGAAGATGAAGGAGGTAGTTTCCCACAAGCTGCTACGACAATATCCAAAGATTTTTACATGGACGATTTATTGTCAGGAGCCAACACTATTGACGAAGCACTTAGTTTACAGACTGATATTATCTCCATCTTGAACAAAGGAGGATTCGAACTTCGAAAATGGTGTTCAAATGAAAGGGCTGTGCTAGAAAATGTTCCATCGGAATTCAGACAGATCAAGGACGCGATCATCTTTGATACAGACGAGTCAGTTAAAGCTCTCGGTCTACAATGGCATCCAGCATCAGATGCGTTCTCATTTAAAGTCGACGAGCCAGAGTTCCAGATCGCTCCTACCAAAAGACGCCTCCTCTCTGACATTGCAAAGATGTTCGATCCTTTAGGCTTGGTGGCACCTGTAACAATTCAAAGTAAGATCCTACTACAGAAGTTGTGGAAACTAAAGATAGATTGGGACGAGCCCCTACCTCGAGATATCGTGGAGTATTGGGATAGTCATCGCCGAGGTTTGCATCTACTCCAAGATTTAAGAGTTCCAAGGTATATCCTAGGGGATGCAGCGAAAGAATGGCAAATACACGGATTTTGCGATGCCTCGGAGAATGGATATGCTGCAGTAGTGTATCTCCGTTCATACGAACAGTCTCATCAACCAATCGTACGATTGATGATTGCTAAAACTAGAGTGGCTCCAGTGAAGACAGTTTCCATTCCACGCCTTGAACTGTGCGGAGCGCTCTTGTTAGCTCAAACTATCGACGTTCTTCTAAAAGCTTTAATCTTTCCAGGTGAAGTGCACTGTTGGACAGACTCCACCATAGTTTTAGCCTGGCTAAACTCGGAACCATCAAGGTGGAAGACATTTGTTGCCAACCGCGTCAGTACCATTCAGACCATTATACCAAATGCAAAGTGGCATCATGTATGCAGCGAATCGATTCCCGCTGATTGTGCTTCACGAGGAATGTGTGCTCAAGATCTTTTGACTCATTGCATGTGGTGGTCAGGACCAAGTTTTCTCCAAGAAAATATTGATTCGCCTGAATCAAGGTTGGAGCCAAGCGAAGAGGCCTTGATAGAAGAACGAGCGCAGAAACTTCGGGTAACAAATACGATCACAACAAAAGCGGACCAATTCCTGCTAGAGTCGTACTCAAGCTTACAGAAGTTGAAGCGAATAACAGCCTATTGTCTACGATTCATAGATAATGCAAGAAAACCAAAAGACAAGAGAAATTTCGGATTTTTAACGACCGAAGAGTTAGAAAAAGCAATAACAGTTTGGATAAAGAAAGCCCAGAAGGATGTCTTTTTAGAAGAGATTACTGATTTGAAGAAAGGTAGGACCCTCAAATGCAAAAGCAGAATTTTAAACTTAAGTCCATTTCTAGATAACCAAGATCTGATCAGGGTGGGCGGGCGTTTGAGTAATGCCAATCTTCCAACGCAGAGAAAACATCCGATCCTGCTTCCGCAAAACCATCGTCTGACGGAATTATTACTAAGACAAGTTCATATTGATCACCTACATGCAGGGATGCAACTGATGCAAGCAGTAGTTCAAACAAGGTACTGGATAATTTCAGCAAGAGATACGATTCGTAGGGTTGTTAAGAAATGTGTTGTTTGCTGTCGACAACAGGCCCAGCTTCTACAACAAGCAATGGGAGATTATCCATCGGCTCGGGTCAATCCTAGTCGCCCTTTCCTGAAATGTGGAGTTGATTACTGCGGACCATTCCAGTTGAGAGCATCTGCGGGCAGAGGTAGAGTCACCTTCAAGGGATATGTGGCACTATTCGTCTGCTTTTCTACAAGAGCAATTCATTTGGAATTAGTTAGTGACCTTAGTACAGAAGCCTTTATTGCCGCACTCAGAAGGTTCGTGTCTAGGAGAGGTTTGTGTAGTGACATCTATAGTGATCGAGGATCTAATTTCGTGGGAGCAACGAAAAAACTGACAGATTTGTTTAACATGCATAAATTAACTTCTCATCTTTCCGATCAAGGTATCCAGTGGCATTTCAATCCCCCAGTGCACCCCATATGGGAGGGTTGTGGGAGGCTGGGGTGAAGTCAGTTAAACATCACCTCCGTCGAATCATAGGAGATGTCATTCTACCTTTCGAAGAGATGTACACAATCCTGACACAAATTGAAGCTTGCCTAAACTCCAGACCTCTAACTGCAATGTCAAGTGATCCCAATGATTTGCGAGTGTTAACACCAGGTCATTTCATAATCGGGAACGCAATGACATCAGTTCCGGAAAGGGATCTCTTGAATACGCCAACTAATCATCTGAGCAGATGGCAACTACTTCAGAAAATTACGCAGCACTTTTGGAGAAGGTGGACTGCTGAATATCTATCGCGACTACAAAACCGACCGAAATGGTTGCAGTCGAAGACCAACCTTCAGGAGGGAGATTTAGTTCTCATCAAAGAAGATAATCTGCCCCCTCTGAAATGGCGTTTAGGAAGAGTAACTATTACCCATCCTGGAAAGGACACATTGGTTCGTGTAGTGCAGTTGAAGACCAGTGAGGGAAACCTCACTAGACCGATCACCAAGTTGGTGAGATTACCAATAACCAACGAACAATCTTAAGTTTATATTATATTTCGTTTCATTGTCAATGTTTATATATTTATTTCTAGTTTTGAAGTAATGTACTTCAAGGTGGGCGGTATGTTGGATGGTGGTTAGGGGGCAAGCGAGCGGTGAGGGGCCAACGACCCATTGTAGGTTGGTCGGAATAATTATCCTAGACAAACTCTGCTTCGAATCCTGGCATTCTGCCAAGAAGAGGACTGCCACCGGAGATGACGTAAGTGTGGGTCGTCCCCGCTCGGCTGATTACCGAAACACCGGCCAATACGTCTCGTTTTTGTTCTGATGTGAGTGTGCGAGAAATAAAACTGAATTACGTTTGAAAGCTCAGCATCGTCTTTCGTCCTTCTTTAAAAGGTTAACTACAAGTATTTTACTCCTGCATGCCCATTGACTAGAACATATACTTTCAAATTAACCGTCAACAGTTTTTTAAGACCATATTAATTAACAGCATTTTATTATTGAAGATGTTAAGGCCAAATATGGTATTAATATTCATCTAAAGACTTTTTAATGAATTTTAAATGAATTTTCGTTTAATTTTAATAAGATGATAATAAGATAATTTTAATAAGATAATTTAATTTTAATAAGATGATTTACTTTAATAATTAATTGAAGTAAGATTACAATATTAATATAATAGTTTTTTTGAGTCTTCGTGTAGCTCTAATTTGTTCTTTGTTTTAGGCTTTGCGCGAAAGGTACTTATGTAAGGGTCCGATGAAATAGTAAGGAAGTTAAACACATCTTGATTTGTATTTTTCCTTGAACTTTTTCTCGAGTGTTCTCGTCTGTACCACTGAATGTCTTTGTTTCTGGCTTCTTCACTCTAAAAACTAAATGTGTAAACTTGAAAATTTACACACGATTATGGGTATATTTCAAGAATTACACATATGAGGCACCAAATTACGCATTTGTATGTGTAAACGAGAGGCGTGTAAATTGACAAATGGTCAAAAACACATATTTATGTGTAAACATGAAAATATCAAGCATTTTACCCAGTATGGTGAGTTTTTTTTAATTTACACATATTTATATGTTAAAAAACATCAAGCATTTTACATAGTACTGTGAGTTTTTTTTTTAAATTTACACACATATATGTGTTAAGAAAATCACATGCTTAACATCACTCTAAACTTTATTTTACAATTCAGCAAAAGGCTGGAGAGCCCAGTCAGTAAGCCGCTTTCCTCTGTATGCGAACGATCCCAGGTTCGGGACCGAGTATTGTTAAAATAACTGCTGACCTATAAACGGTCTGTGTGTGTGCAGCTAAAAATTATTCTTCGGAATAATACCCCGTGTAGAGGAAGTGCACTTTAAATATGCTCCTCCAAAGTCACAAAGCTGCAGATGACCTTGACCGTAAAAAAAATTGCGTTGGATGCCTTCTCAGGTGTCGGCTCGTCACTTGACTGTGTTTCTTAATTATGACGCCCGTCGCCAATAGCCCTCGTGTAGCTCTAGTGTTACGATATTTCAACATAAAACCCTAACAATCCACTGATAGTTTGAATTGGCGTCGCACTAGAGCTACATGAGGGCTATTCCTAACAAAATAACTGCCGACCTATAAACGACCCGTGCAGTATTATAAAGATAGAACGAAATTATAGCTATTGTTTACTATTGCAACTGCTTTTCAGCTGCCAATTTACACTACGTTCTTGAATTGAGCTTAAGCGCAGTCAAACAGCGCTTTGTTTTCGCAAACTTCTATCAAACAGTTTGATAAAAATCGTATAATAAAAATGCAAACAGTATGTAAAACAAACAGTTGTTGCTGAAAATACGATTAATACACGTTAAATAATTAAATATAGTTTTTTAAAGAAACTTTAAATATTTGTAAATCGTTTGAAAAAACTTTTGAAGAATGTATAGTACTACTCAACTCTTTTTTTTATTAAAATAATAGCTCTCTGTTCGTGTTCTTTCATAGCCCCCTACATATAATGCCGTCCAAGCTCGATCAAAATTGGAAGTCGTGAGAAAGCTATCAATAGATGGCGCCATGGCGCAACAAACAATGTGCTCTGTGACATGTGTTGTTTGTTTACATCCAGTTCGCTGTGATTTTGATAAGAAATTTTGGTTACAAGAGTTCGAAATTTATATATATATATTTTTGTAAATGCAACAAATAATGGCTAGTTTTTTGCATCATACTATCCTATAAGTCAAAGAAAGAACACGGTGTTTCCATATACATATAGGAATTCCTACGAAATGGAAGGTAATGAGTTTTTAAAATTATTCTTTTTTGGTGAAAATTTCTAAATATTTTTATTCTTGAATCTTTTCGTAATGCTAATAATATTTTCTGTTTTTTCCCTCATGATATATAGTTTAAACACATATTTACTTTTGTTCTATCTAGATTTATATTCATTTTAGTTCGGGCATTCTGTTTTCTAATAAATGTGTTTTTGAATTAAATTTTGAAAAAAAACTTTTCAATATCTATATTCGCATAAATTCTAATACTTTAAATGCATTTTATAGTTGAGATTTAAATGATCTATCTCATGTTGTTGTTCGAAATTATAGTATTATTATTAAGGGACTGTTATTCTTAACAGAAGCATTTTTAATAAGTGTTATAGTATTTGTTAATTTTTCTTTAAGAAGCCAAAGCTATTTTTTTTTTAAATAATGGAACGTCTGAACAAGGTTCTCATTACTTTAAATTACTTCATTAGTATTTTAATCTCCAGTAGAAAATTCTTATAATTTTAAATGAATAGTTCTATAGCGTTTTTTTTAAGTTAAAAAAACAAAGAAACTCATTACATGATTATGTTTTTAAAAATATGTGCTTGCTATTTTTAGCTTTTTAATCTTAAATTTCTAAAAATTGTGATTTTTGGCAGTAGTATTCTGTAACAGTTTTTACACTATGCAAACATGTTGAAGAAAGATTTTTTTTAATTTTAAAATGGTATTTTATGAATTTCTCTGGCAAATAATATTGCTTGGAAGCAGAAACAAAATAAAAAAAATAACTCATTTGTTTATTATGTTACTCGTACCGAACGGTATTCGAAATAGCCAGCTGGATCCGTCATTCACCGCGAATACATTCCTACTAAAATATGCGACCGACTACCAACAGATGGCGCGACCAGAGTACTTTTTGAGGACAGCCTATGAATCTATGTTATTTCTCGAGTATACGCGGCATTCTATGTAGGAGGCTATGGTTCTTTTCGCGGTGGATTATATTTGCGGCAAAGGCTTCTATGGCTTTCAGAAAAATAAATAAATGTATAAAATTAGTTATAACTTCGAAGTCAACTAAAAAAGAAGTAATTTTATAACGCCACTATTTCGTATTAATTTCGCCAGCAGGTGATGTGCAGCTGATTTTTATCGGAAGAGTTGAAAAGAAAAATAAACATATTCCACGCTTGCAAGTTAGTGCAGTGGAAACCAGGATTTGATTCGGAAAACATCTGTCACTTGTTTTGCTCTTCCATACCAGAAAATTGAATTGTTGTCGCTGTCTTATTATAGGTAGTCCTATGGTCAGTTCGATATTCTCACATTCGATTATTTCAAACGTAATGTTTAATCATTTTCATATATAGCTCAAAGTGTTTTTAAAATATGTGTGCTGGAAATTCTGAAACAACATTTTTTTGTCGGAAAGGTTTGGATTATTTTGTTAAAAAATTTATCAAGGGAAGTGTGAGTAATGTAATACTTTTTTCTGTTGAAATAAAAATGTTTCTATAAATTGCTTTGGTTTCTTCATTCAACCGATACATATAGTATTATTATAAAATTATTTAGTTATTACTTATTAAAAAAGAAAAACAGTAGGGAAAACTTTATAATTTCTACTTCTTTATAGTTAAAAGTATTTTTACGATGCATATTTGTGTCTTAAATTCTGGTTATTAATCAAGAATGTTATACATTGAAAGATAAATTTATTTTTTGTGTAATGATCCATAACATTTTTGTAACTTGCTGTTTTTCTTTTAAAGTAATTTTAATATGTAAAGTCAAAGTGCTAAATCACTATAATTTAGTATTGAACAGTTTGTTGTCTTTTAAAATAGTTTCTTCTAAGTTTGGAAAAATATGTAATTGTGACAATTATATTTTACTTTTAATAGTGGATTAGTTTTAAATTTAACTTTATATTCTACGGTGGATACACGGAAAATGCAAAATAGAAAAATTTTAACAACGGAGAAATAAGAAACGGAATTTCTGTAAATACACGGGAAAATACTTAACGAAACGGGAAAGTCCCGGCAACTCTGCTGCTGGTACTTTTCCCGTTAATTTCATGATTTTTTTTTACAGTGTATCATGAATTGGAATAACTTGATATACAAGAAGTAGTGTAGCATTATTATTGTGTTGTTCGTTGTTTATTAAAAATTGGATGGTAATTTCCAAAGTGATTAAATCTATAAAAAATATTCCACATTTTTTTAATTTTTTGTTTCATATTATAACTCAAAAATTTTTATTGTCTAAAAATATGTATTTAAGTGTAATATGGTTAGGAATGTATATTGTATGTATGCATTTCTAAATTACTTAATAAAGTGTGTATTTCTGAATTACTCAATAAAGTGTGTCTTTCTCAATTAATCGGTAAAGTGTGTAATTCTCGATTGCACAGTAAAGTGTGTAATTCTCGATTGCACAGTAAAGTGTGTAATTCTCGATTGCACAGTAAAGTGTGTAATTCTCGATTGCACAGTAAAGTGTGTAATTCTCGATTGCACAGTAAAGCGTGTAATTCTCGATTGCACAGTAAAGTGTGTAATTCTCACTTACACAGTCAAGTGTGTAAACTGAAATTACACGCTTTTTTACACACATAAACAAATCATTCTAGTGGCAAAAAAATATCTGCTTTCGTGTGTAAATTTACGCATTTAGTTTTTAGAGTGTTGGGCTTCTTCGGTCAAAGCTCCTATTGGTAACATATAGGATGAAATAACTTCCCCTCCATGAAACAATACATTATGAACAGTGTTTGGCATGTAGTACCAGGGGTATAAATCAACATATAAAATTGCGGTTTCTGTACAGTAGTTTTGAAATTTTAGGGGATCAATTTCAGCACTACTATTGATTGTTGTATCCAAGATAATTTTAAATCTATGAATTAGATTTCTATCAACTTTGGTAATTTCCGAAGTAATAGTAGGATCCTTAAAAAATCTTCGAGATGTATTACCATCGTTATAAGTGCCCATTCCTTGTAGGACCACATCGACATTTAATCCTAAAACCTTTTTAAATTTTTCTTGGATTGGCTTTTTTGCATTTAGTTTTATTTCTTTGGTTTCTTGCGTAGTTTTCCACTTTTTAAATTTCATGTTGTAGGCAATGTGAAGAATACACTCCATAAATTTTATACGAGCATGAAGTGGTGAGAGACCAAGCTTAATTGATTCCTCATAAATGATTTTAGTATCCAAAAGTTGTAGATTGTTCATTTCTGAAGGCTTAGCTTTGCATATTGGCCATACTGCCATTGATGGCGTATTTGTCAAATATTGGGTAACTTTTCCATCGATCATGGATAACACTAAACAATGTTTTACGTGTATTGTTTTATTGTTTTGTTATTGTAGGTAAGTATTGTTACGTTCAATTTTTCGATATCTTCATGCATTTTACCAACTTCTTGTCGCACTAAATCTGGAGTTTCTTTTGCAAAAAGAAATCTAATTGGTCTGCAAAACTGTGTGGATGAGGGTCTGGGATTTTCCCAAACAAGAGTATCTTCATCTGTTGTTAAACGCAATGGAACCAGGGTTGTCATAAAAAGATTGGCGTCGGTCTCTTTTTCAAACATCTGCTTATATTGGCTGTGACCAGCAGACCCATCACACCCCCACTTGCAAAATAGTTTAAATTTGTACACTGTTGGTTCGACTTCGAAATTTATGAGAAAATTCGTTATTTTATTGTGTGGTCCAGCAACGTTTGGATATTAACTGTCGCATGACTTTCTGATACTTCAATTTCAGTTGGGTAGCATAGCTTTTTCTGCTCTAAAACTTGATCGTAGGACGGGAAAATGTTGCTTCCTAGTTCCTTTGATGATTGTCTTAGAACGCTATAATCATGTTTAGATAAGGAGGCGTCTATATTAGTATAGCAAGAGCTTTTTCGGCACTGTAAAAGTCAGTATCATTTTGGTATTTCTTTGATGCAGCAGTTAATAGTTCTTATGATACACTATCAAGAATTTGTTTAATTTTCCGACGCTTTGTTTGATCAGAACATTCGTCAAAAGGCTTTTCAGGTCGACCAGCTTGCGTGGAAGTAGATGGTTCTTGTTGATCTAGTGTGTTATAGAGCTAGCCTGTGCGGAAAAAGATGGCTCTACTATTTCCATATAATGTGTGCTGTAAGCACCCGATGCAGATTTACTTGACTCTACGAGTTCTACAGAATAAGTGTTAGCAAGCCATTTCTACTAATTCACTATAACAACATTTAAAACTCTCCATTTCGTCCTTATCGATGAAACATTATCGAACGTCTGGCAAAAGAGGTTTGAAATTGTTTCGTCACCTTTGGCGAAAAGTATATTTTGTATAGGAACTGTTTATAAGAATGAATTTTTGACCTCTCCCCCCCCCTCCGCCCCTCCTTCCCAAAAGCCAATGAGCATCTCTTGAAAACATTATTATTGTAAACAAATCAGACCTTTTATCTCCTACAAAGATGACACCAGTATTTAAGTTATTTTATTTGTTTATAATTAAACTCTTTGTACGTGAAGTGGTCGAAACACCTGTCGGTTTTGCTTCTTTGTTTCTAGATTAACAGCTGCCGTGGAGCAACGCGCAGCAGCGTTGTGCTTTTCGACGATTTTTGAACAGCTAGATTTTGACACTTCTGTTTGTAATTATGGTGTCCGTACGTGTCCGCAGCTGAAATTTAGATTTATCTTTTATATACGATTTGGAAAACTAGTTAATTTTAATGAGACTTTCGAGCATAGTGACATAGTTTTAATCGTTAATATATATATATAACCAGAAATAAGCTTTTAATTTGTAGAGTTACTGAAATTTTATCCTAAATTCAACGGAGTTTCACGATTACAAAATCGGTTTTGGAATTTCATTTTTACATCTGAGCATGACCTTGTGAGATAACTCTTTTTCTGATGACTCAACACGGATGGTCGGTTAACAGAGAGCTCCGGATAAAAGAAAGACGGATAATCGAGGTTCTACTGTACTTACTAATTTTTGAAAACAATTTTGTTGGATTTACAGATTTGTTTTGTGTTCTTTACAGAGAAAACTGCATTACAATTTCTTGTCCTATTTCAATTAGAAAAAATAGTTTTTTCATAGAAAAACATGCATAAAAAACATTTCAAAATTCCTAAAACGGTATAATTTTGTCAAAATCAACGTCTTTAAATTAACTATAACAATTATATTCTTTGAAAATTGGATTATAATCATGTTGGTTTAGCGGTTACAGCAAATTATACATGACTTACACATGAATAGGAGAGAATGGAGGCTAGTGGGACAAGGGGCAAAAAGCGGAAGAAAAAATACTTGTTTTACAAATATTTCTACACTGCAACATTGTAACAATTAGACTTCCCATTTTAAAAACCAAAGATTAACCATTTAAAGCATTTGTTAAAGTGGAGAGAAGAATTGTTTTGGAGAATCCAAAGTAAGTTAAAAGTGTAGCTTTTTTACACTAAAAGTACTAAATAAAAACTTATCATGAATTAAACTATAGTTTTAGGTAGAAGACATATCATAGATTAAGATGTTATATGTTAAATACTGTTGTGAAATTCACGTGGTCCTGTGTTGGATTATTTATAAATAATAACAATTGGGGTCTAATGGGATAGAAACTG
>JAFNEN010001643.1:0-24850 GCA_019343175.1 Oedothorax gibbosus | reverse complement strand
TAAGGCTTGTTTTTATGTATAGTCATTAAATACATTTTCCTGAAATATTTATAGCCCTTACTGTTTACGAATTCAATACTTTTTTGTACTAATCACAAGCACTAATTTTAACCATGTTCGTGAAAATTTTCAGATTGTTTACTTTTAAAAAGATGCAGCAGAAAATAAATGAACTTATAATCTTTTTTAATGCTTACATTTTATCAGTGATTTCAGTATTTTTAAAAAAAAGTAATTTTAAGAATATTTCAACATTTTTTTTATGGAATTTAACTTTTCAATACCCTTCGTAAATAATCAGAAAGCTATTGATTAAATTTTCTATTAAATGGAAATGGCAAAAGTTAAAGAAACAAAGTAATTGAAATATGGATCAATTAAATAAAGCAAAGAATAGTCCACATTTTTAGCGTTGTAACAGCTGTGGATAAATTTATAAAGTACTATAAAACTACAATTATCCGAAGTAATTGGGACCTAACCACATTCGGAAAGTCAGGAATTCGGATAATTAGAGTTAATCGGAAGAAACGGTATATTCAATCAATCACTCAATGCATTGCTGGGCTGTGAGATCAAGTAGTTCTAGTTTCGATCTTGTAATACCGGGTGGTTATAAAATAACGCTCGCTATTCGGAGAGGTCTGTAGCTTGAATGAATAATCCGGATGCAACAAACATCGAGACACTTACTAATCAAGAAGGGGGGGGGGGATAATGTAGTCATAAAAAAAGAAACTCGTCTCTTTACCAGGGTTCTAAATTACGAGGCGTAATTGGCTGTGTTGTCCGTAATTGGCCATAATTGGCTACGCCTCGTAAATAAGAACCCTGGTCAAAAGACGAGTTTCTTTTTTTATGATTCCATTCTTTTCCTCGCTTCTTGATTAGTAAGTAGTGTCAAGAAGAAAGAAGAATGGAATCATAAAAAAGAAACTCGTATCTTGACCAGGGTTCTAAATTACGAGGCGTAATTGGCTGTGTTGGCCGTAATCGGCCATAATTGACTACGCCTCGTAATTTAGAACTCTGGTCAAGAGACGAGTTTTTTTTTATGATTCCATTCATTTTCCCCCTTCTTGATTAGTAAGTGTCTCAATGCTTGTTGCATTCGAATTATTCATTCAAGCTACAGACCACTCCGAATAGGGAGCGTTATTTTATAACCACCCTGTAGTTTTTTTTGTTCTCAACTTTTGTTTTAATCTTGGTTTCACAAAAGTTTATATACGACCATATTAACTTTTATTCCCTCTATTTCTTACTGTACGTCTCTGTTGGATGTCATGCCTAGTAATTTTTTTTGGTCGGTACAAAAAATTACTAGGCATAATATGTCCAATATAGATGAACAGTAACAGCTAAGCCGGGCGGATTTTTTTCTAACATTCGGATAATCAGCACCGCTTCGGATAATTGGAGTTCTACTATATACATTTTAATCTGAAGGCGATATTTTGCATATGATTTTTCTCGTCATTCAACTCAGAGTTTGTTGATCAACTCAAAAGCCGTAAACTACGTATTGGAAGAATATCGTCTGATTAAGTAGGGTTGGAGACTTTTCTATTCTGTACTAAATGGGCCAATGTCTCACAGGGGTTCCTATATTGGGTATAACGTATAATCATTGAAGATATGATTATGGATTGCAATTTTATTGCATTGTTATGGGAAATTCACAAAAATGTTACTACAGCTACAACTTTAAATGTGTTTAAAAAATTAAGTTATTTCTGATCTATCCCATTTTTTGCTATTATGTTAATGAACTAAACAAATAATAGAAATATAGATTAATTAAATAAAGCAAAGAATATACTCCAAATGTTTAGCGCTGTAAAACAGCTGTTGGAAAACTTACTGGACAAATAATTTTAATCTGAAGACGATATTATGCAGATTTTTTACGTTAATCAACTCAGAGTTGGCCAACTGAAAAAAACATAAACTACGATCTAGATTGAATACGGTCTGATTAACTGGAGTTAGGTTGAATAGGGTACTTGACTGTATCGCTAAAATGCCTTCCAATATTAAGGTATCTCCCTACCTTGAAAATGGCAAATTTTGACAATTTTCACAAATTTTGCTTAATGTTTTAAAAAGAAGCCCTATTATTTACGTTTAAAATACTGTATGGATTTTTATTCTACGATAGTTTAATCAAAAGTTATAGCTATTTCAGTGAAGCATAGTGTGTCAAATTTTGCCCTAACCAAACCGGAAGTGGAAGATAGAACTTTATACTTTAAACGCGTTTTCTGAAGAACGGTATTTTTCAACAACAATGTTTTTTTAAAACCTGATATCTCAAAATCTACTTGGTATAATGTAATAAAACTTTCATAGCACGTTATTTATAAGTTCATGTGTGTTTTGAAATGAGATCTAAGTAAAATAAGTAATAGAATTTATTTTATGGACTTTATGGAATTTTTTTGGGGCTTTAATACTATGTAATTCCTTAAATATTAAGAGTTTTGCTTAAATCTCATTTCAAAACACATAATAAGGTCTAATGAATGACTCTGCCTATTATTTAAGACACAAATGAATTATTTTTTTACTTGTGATGTTTTGCGTACATTAAATTTAGTAATGAGGTTTTTTTTGTAATGTAGCTAAGTTCAAATCGCAGATCTAGATTTTGTTAATCTGTAACTTCTAAAAATTCAGAAACGATATCAAAGCTATAATTGGCGATTCAAATTCTTTTTGTCCAATTTCCATGGACGTTTTTGATTTGATTTTGCAAAAAAGAAGAAAATAATGCCACCTATATACTCACAAAATTTGCATCCAATTTATTTATTACCACCTTAGAACAATTAATTAAGTCTAATTTAAATATTTTTAAATAGAAATCATAGACAAATTGTACGCAAAATCATGAATCAAATTTATTGACTATAATCGAATCCATGGAGTGTGTAATTTTGTATGTTCTAATTAAAAGATATACAATAGGGTACTTTTAGGGTAAAAATAGGGTAAAAATAGGGTTAAAAATAGGGTAAATTTTTTTTATTGGCTTAAAATATTCTTGTGCTAAAAATATTAGACCCGTATTTTTTCTTTTTTTCAAATACCCCATAAAAAGGCAGAAAAATGAATTTTAAAATTAGGACGAAAAATCACTCCCGAAAACGCTTCCTGGCTGTCACGTGGTATCTGTGATGTCACTAGTGACTATAAACAAACTTTGAAACACCACATTGGAATCGATTTTAGGCAAATTTGAAATATCCGCTTCTGTAAAAAGCCTTACATTATCTCAATATTTATTATTTCAAGAGTAAATTAGATTAAATCAAGTTTAATCAGAAAACAAAAAACATCACGCCGGTTTGTTTATAGTTACTAGTGACGTCAGCCAAAGCGTTGTGTTTGTGATCACGTGATGATCACGTGAAAAAAATGCCTTTTTAAAATGATTTTTTTAATGATTTAAAGATTTATTTTGCAAAAAAATTATATGCATTTGTTATTTTTGACTTTCAACTATAATTTAAATAATATTGGAAGGTATTTTGGCGATGCAGTCAAGTACCCTATTCCTAATTTTAAAACGCGCTCCAATTTGCAAGCTCCAATAGCGCAGTTGGTAGCGCGCTGAACAGCTACATGAATACCCCCAGATCAAATCCCGTGCTCCTGCCTTCCTACTTGGGTATAAATACAATTCAACTTACTGATAATTATTTATCTTTGTGAGATTTAAAAACATTTCACTAGATGGCGCCAATTTTTACTGCAGTTTATTTTTAGCTGGGTAAATAGCACATACTGGTCGCAGAGAAGTCAGTTATGTCTCATACAAGTCGCAATGCGACATTGCTGCAATATTATGTTCGTCACTAAATCACATACTGGTCGCAGAAGTCAGTTATGTCACATACAAGTCGCAATGCGACATTGCTTTTATATTTTGTTCATCTCTAAATCACATACTGGTCGCAGAAGTCAGTTATGTCACATACAAGTCGCAATGCCACATTGCTGCGATATCATCGATATCCATGTTACGTAGAAGATACGTAACAAAAGCGGACATTCAACTTCTATGTGACAAAAAAGTGACTTTGAATGTGAAATCACAGCGTTCTTCAGTGACTTGTATGTGCGCTTTTCGTCACCTACTCGTCACATGGCTGTTAGGGTCATTACCACTAAAAAAATTAGTTAATTTTAAAGTATTAAAAAATTAGACCCCTCAAGGTAGGGAGCTACCTTATAAATTATAGTTTGAACCCAAAAATAACAAACGTATATATATTTTTTTTGCAAAATAAATATTTAAATAATTTGTAAAAATCATTTTAAAATGGCTTATTTTTCATCGTACGTCATGTGATCACAAACACGTCAATTTGGCTGACGTCACTAGTATATTTAAACAAACCGGTGTGATGTTTTTGCTTGCAATTAAACTGGATTTAATCTAATATACTATTAAAATAAGAATTATATAGATAATGGAAGGAGGTTTTACAGAAGTGGATAGTTCAAATTTGCATAAAGTAGATTAAAAAAATGGTGTTTCAAAGTTTACCACGTGATACCACGTGACATCCACAAAGCGTTTTCGCGCGTAATTTTTCGTCCTAATTTTAAAATTCATTTTTCTTCCTTTTTATGGGGTATTTGAAAAAAAGAAAAAATACGGGTTAATATTTTTGGCATAAGAATATTTTCAGCCAGTAAATTTTTTTTAGTCAAATACCCTATTATCAAATTAGAGTTATTCGTCGGCAATTGGTGACGGCCACCGTAATTTAGAACCACAGTCAAGTGACGAACCGACACATGAATAGGCACCTCACGTAACTTTTAAGGGTACGCAGAGTCGGGACTTTGGCGCATATTTAACGTGCACTCCCCTTAATAACTAGGGTTGAAGACTTTTCCACTCATCTGTAACAAATGGGTGAGTGTCTCACAGGTATTCGTATATTGGGTGCAGCATATTTTAATAAATATGTTTATTCAATCTAGATTTATATCCCGAAGATTAATACTTAATTTCAATACAAAATATAGTATATAAAAGCCATTAAGGGGGAATGGGCGCGCTGGAACGGGGGTCTCCAAAGCAAAGTGCATCAGTGTTAATCCTATGGAGAAAAAATATTTTCTCTGCCACATTTCTCCGGCTGTATTGAATAGTTTTACAACAGGTTTTTTTTTAAATAATAAATGTATATAACTTATAGGCCTCTATCTTCCCACTTTTTGAAATTGCTTCGAATATTTTGCGTAAAATTATTTATTGAAAATAAAAAAAATATTCGAACCAATTTCAAAAAGTGGGAAGGTGGAAACCTGTGAGTCAGCTTCATTTATCACATTAAAATATCCTTAAAAGAACTTAATGTAACTACTCTGTGTTTTGCAACTTTCATTACATTCAAACGAAACTCGCAAAAACCATAATTCCCATAAAATATCCCAAACTTTTCCAATCAATATAATAAATGTCAAGTCATACAAATTTATTTTCAAAAGAGCTTCTTTAAGAAATAAAATGATTTTCAATACATTGATTTCTTATTTGAAATTAACTTTCGTGTCACACATACATTCTCTAAAGTGTTTTTCGATTTTCGTTTCTACCCAAGTCCATTAGTTTGACTTAAATTATTCCCTTTATTAAAATATAAAACGCGTCTTCAAAAATCAATCTTCATACAAAGACTTTAATTTCAAAACTCACATTCTCCTATGTATAACTAAAATAAAGGGTCCGGCGACTTTATTGGCGATTTCGTCCGGTTAAATTTACCATTGTCAAAAGTCGCCAATGAAGGAACCGGACCCTATATCTTAGCTATGCTTTAGAAACTAGCAACTAGACCCTTTATATGTGCTTTAATCATGTTTTCGCGACATAAAAACGGAATAATTGACTACGATGTAATCCCGTTACCATCAAAGGAGGTGTGTTATCCATAAAACAGAGAGAAACGTGCACAAAGATAATGAACGGAAATTGAATACAAATAAAGTGTTAATTGTTTACACGAGTTCATAAAAATTATATTAATATATTTTTCTATTATTTCTTCTAATTTAAATTCTATTAATACATTCGAATTCTATTAATATCTTTTTCTTTGTATGTAATTCTTGTTTCGTTTAAGATTGCATGAAAGTGTTAGATTGTCATTTGCATATATTTTCTATAGTGTTTTTAGTATTTTTTTAAAAGTATTTTTTGTGTAGTTTAACGCTTCTCCTAAGCATGGTTGAGGGGTTTCTAAAAACCATGAACGATTATTAAATTAAGGAAATTATTTGTGAAAAATTAAGGATAATGAGGTTTTTTCAGATGATGTAACTTTGTTTTATTTTTTTGGCCTTCCTAAGATTTCATTAGTTGTTTCGATTTCACTCTTGAAATAAGCGTTTTTTCCACGTTTGTTGTATTCTTATTTTCGAGTTCTTTACGTGCGATTTGTTTTTGCTTGCTAGTTATTGAACTTTATCGGTTTACATTTGATTAAATTTCAAGTATGGAAAGCATTACCAATATGTTTACACAACATTCTTTTCAGTAAAGTAAGACAAATTTTTATTGTTCACAACAAATGTAATTCCAAAAGGACCAAAAATGAAAACAATACCGCTGGAACTGTTGCCACTCATGACCGACGTGAAGCGTGAAGCATGAACACATGGAGTGAAAAAATATGAATTTTTCTAATAGTGGGGTTACTAAGCAAATAAATCTTGCACAGTAAACTGTTTTGTCAGATTCTAGCTTGATTTTGACCAAATATCGAACATTATATACTTGACATTTAAATGTCACAGCAGGAAGTTTTCGTTTACTTTTAAGGCATTGTACCCTATATTTTAAATTTACAGAATTGAAGTAGTTTGAATCCTAGAAACACAATTGAACAGTATTACAGTGACTCTATCCTTTGTTACCAATAACTTAATTCATTATAATACACCAAAAAGAAACTAATTTTAAATATCTACTATCCACAATTATACATTTCCAATCTTATTACAATATCTTTTGATGCTATTGTGATAGTACGTAAAAGAACTCCGAGAAAACCCAAAGAAAAATGTTCGAATAAAGAATTCCCAGTCCGAGAATCCCCGATAATTAGATGATTAGCTCTGATTGTGACAGAAGTCTAACCCAAAAGCCGTGATATAAGGCGTTGTAATTCACAGATGAGTGTTCTTGGGGTGATATATTGTCCACTGAATAATTTGTATTTCTTGGAATCAAAAGATGAATAGTATTTATGATTAATATAGCATATTAAGTTGTAAATGTCTTTCTTAGGCTTTTTTGCTACAATTATTTCGAAAAGTTTATGAAATAGTTGAAATAAAATATTCTTATTTTTTTTTTAAATAATAGTTTTATTTAATATAATTGGCTATGCTTCTGAAAAGGATGGTCGCTTTAGGTATGAGAATAAAAAACTTAGTTTTACGGACATTTGAATAGCACATTGGAAACAAATATTTTTAAAATATAGCTACACTGTTAAAAGAGTCCCTGTAGCAAAACTACCATTCTAAAAAGTATAACTAAAGTTTAGTTTCCGGTTCGTTCATTGGCGACTTTTGATAATGGTGAATTCGATTGAACGAAATCTCCAATAACTTTCGTGTCACACATACATTATCTAAAGTGTTTTTCGATTTTCGTCTAAACCCTAGTCTATTAGTTCGCTTCAATTATTACCTTTATTAAAATATTTCCACGTCTCCAAAAATCGATCTTTCAATGGAGGCTCTAGTTACAAATTAACATTCTCCAAAGTATAACTAAAACATAGGTACGGCGCCATCATTGGCGATTTTGCAGTTGAATTTACTATTGTAAAAAGTCGCCAATGAACGAACCGGACCCTATATCTTAGTTATACTAATGCGAGTTTTGCAACTTGATGCTTCATTTAATTACATTACATTGTCCAGCCTGGAAATGTGTTCAAGTTGTTTACCAAGCTCGCGTTACTTGATGTCGTCAGCTGCGGTCATGTTTCTCAGGTTTAAGGTTGTCAATGTTAAAGGGGAATAGGAGTAAGTCTTCAAACCGAAGTGTCTCTAAAGTCATAAGAATACATTTAAAAAAGAAGTTAAGCGTCACATCTTAAATATCGATGTAGAGATTCTTTTCACAGCTGTGATATAATTAAAAAAGTAAATTACATCGCGTCCTGTCAACTAAATTATATATATATGTATGTATGTATGTATGTATGTATGTATGTATGTATGTATGTATGTATGTATGTATGTATGTATGTATGTATGTATGTATGTATGTATGTATGTATGTATGTATGTATGTATGTATGTATGTATGTATGTATGTATGTATGTATGTATGTATGTATGTATGTATGTATGTATGTATGTATGTATGTTATGTATGTATTGTTGTGTGTGTGTGTGTGTGTGTGTGTGTGTATGTGTGTATGTGTGGTATGTATATATATGTATATATATTGTTATTTGCTTTGTAAAACCAATAGTGAAGTTATGTATTTTACCGTTCTATAATATGTTTGTGTATCTCGTGTGTCCGATCTTTTACCAGATTTTGTTAGTTTTTGTTTTTGTTATTTTGTTCCCCTTTTGTTTGGGTATAATCTAAAATGTTGCTTTTAATTTTTCTGGATGATTTCAATTGTATAATATTATGTGTTGTCTGGAATGGCCCGGGGGCGTCTGGCAACCAATGTATTCTGTTTTGAAAAATAAAGTTTCTTCTTCTTCTTTTATTAATCCAATGGGAAGGATTTTCTAAGCCACGCTTCTGCGGCTGTATTGAATATTTTAACAAACTGTTTTTATATGTATGATAAATGTAGCTGACTTGCAGAGCTCTGAAATGCCACTTTTTGAAATTGGTTCCAATATATATTTAATTTTAAATATCTAATTTTACAACAAAATATTCGAACCGATTTCAAAAAGTGGGATTATAGAGACCTTTAAGTCAGCTACATTTATTATACATTTAAAAACAGTTTGTTAAAATATTCAATACAGACGGAGAAATGTGGCTTAGAAAATAATTTTTTCCAATGGATAAACACATAGGCACTTTGGTTTGGAGACCCGCGGCCAATCGGGCTCATTCACCCTTAAGCCTACTCGAACCGTAGAGAAGGATTTGATGTAGATGTGTAGTAAACGTTTTTGCAAAGGCAAAAAGTAAAGAAGTTTTCTGTTTATTTTTGCTGATCAAGTGATTTTAAAGCATAAGTCAATAGAATGTTATCAACTACCCTTAAAATAGGATATTTTCATTTTATACTAACCTCAGATACGAAAATTTGCAGAAGTGTAAACTTGTTTTCATACGTAAGATTGAATTTAATTTTTTAACTTAATATTTTATTTGTTGAAATTTGTTAAAATAGTATTTCTGTAGCACATGATTGTTAATGAATCCTTCATACTTTACAGTTTAAAATTAAGAAAATGAATTAAGGTGATACGGTACCCCAAAAATTGGTCAAAATATCGATTTTTCAGTTTTTATCTTTTATTATTCACAATATCTTTCTGAACATTTACTGAAAGTTTCATAATGATATCTTTTGTAAAAAACCGTTATTAAATATTTTCTGGAGTTATTCCTATTAGTTTGAATACGTATTTCGTCTGCTTTCAACCTGTTTTTTCTGTTTCGCGTTTTTCATTCTTGTGTTTAATAAATCCCTAAGGCTTTTTTGCTAATTAAGTTAGAATTTTGAAATTTTTAGAGTGTTCTTATATAAATGGTGCACAAAATTGTGCATGGAATAAGGTCTACTATATATAGTTGTTTATTTAAAAAAATGTTGAATTCAATAATTTGTAATTTTTTGATTTTTTGAGATTTTCAGTATAAATGCATGTTACTTCTTAACTGCAGCTCACATTTTAAAATCCACGCACACTTCTTGAACAAATAGTTCTAAAAAACAAACTATAAAAGTTTGGTGGAGTTATTCTTAAAATTGAAAGAGGAGTAGCGTTTTTAAAAAGTTCAAAATTTTGACTTTTTTAAAAGAAAAATGAAAAACTACTTGTAAATATTTGTTTTTATCGCTAGAAAATGTTTATTTAGAGTGAACATTATATAAAACCACTATAACTTAAAAATGTGTTATTATTTCTAAAAATAGTGTTTTGAGTACCGTATCCCCTTAAGAAAGGACTTTGTTAAAAAACACTTAATGTCATCGGCTCTCAGCACTTTTCTTGTATAATCAATATTCTTTTACATTGCGAGAAAAAAACTTTGCTGTCAATTCGGCTTTTTTGTTGCTATAGGAGGTTGGTTCATATTTTTCTTATTTTGTGATTTCCAATTGCAATATTATACAAAAAAAATTTTTGTGCATTAATTGAACAACAATGCCCTTTTTACTATATTTTACCGATCAGATGTCACTAGCAATTTTCACCATTTTTTAGAAATCATTTCTTTCATTATTTAAAAGCATAAATTTTTAATCATTCATTTTTAAGTTATTTTTTACATCACTATTATATGTGTTATTTAAGAATTAACGGTTTCCAATTTTTCTGAATATATTTCATGCTAATTGATGATTACTAAAAATGACAAGTTCATTCGAAAGCAAATGTAAAAACGAGGTGAATTTATATATAGAGATTATAAAACACATTCAGGAAACCTTACACACAAAAAAATGTTTTGTTGGGAGAACCAAATTTTTTTTGTTGACGTGTTTTGTTGACTAATTTTGTTGACTTAACAATATTTTATTTGTCCCAACAAAGCGAATATTTTCACCACAACAAAATCCGTTTGGTTGAGGTAAGCTCGGCCTGCTATTGGCTGTTTCTAACTGTGGCCGTCATGGCGCCTTTTATCAACGGCAATCGAAGAAAATTAAGGGCGCCATTCGGCCATTATCGTCTTGGAAGGATTTGATTGCTATTTTCAAAGGTAACTTGAGCCTAGTGGTCAGCGTCTCGGTCTCGAGATCGGAAGGTCCCGCGATCGAGTCCTGGTACCACTCTGAAGACCTACCGAGTATATGCGAAATACGTGCTAGTTTAAATCTGTGGGTCCGAAAGTCCTGTGGTCGGTCATTGCGCGTTTTCGGTTTGGCGGATTTTTGGTTGAGTCAACAAAACCATTTGGTTGAATCAACAAAATAATTTCAACAAAATAATTTGGTACTAACAACAAAATTTTTGTTGGCGCTATATTGACCAAAAAATTTTGTTGAAACAACACAATTTTTGTTCTTTCAACAAAATATTTTTTTCTGTGTAGTTTTAATTACTTTCGTTTATTTATTCTTCTGCATATGATAGAATGACAGCCTTTCTTAATTATTATGGATTTCAGAATACTATTTTAATGTATTTTTAATTAAGCTATATATATTTTTAAAGAACTTTTCTATAATTCATTTTATGTAAAAAAATAAACCTTTATTACTTCAATTAGTTTTGAACAACATAGATTAAAATTGACAGAATATTTAGACTTAATAACTTAGGAATTATTCAGTTAAACATTAAATCAGACTGTTAAGATTTTTTTTAACAGTAACTGTTTTTAAATGTTTTTAAACAGTAAAAAAAAAGGATTTTTTAGGTAAAAGTTTTTTTTCGTGATTATGTATTCAATTCAGTAAATATTTCGAAATCGTATGGCAATTGTTCCTGTAAACATTCGTTTCATGTTAAATTCACCTCATTTTGTATTTGCTTTCGAATTATCTTCAAAGAGACCTTAAAGAACTTTAGTTTTAATTACTTGTGTTCATTTATTATTCTGTATGTGATAGGATGGCAGCATTTTTTTTATTATTATTGAGTACTACATTTCTATTTTTACGTATTTAAAAATGTATTATAATTATTTTCATCTAGTTTTTTCTATAGTTTATTTTACATATGAAGAGCTCAAGTGCAAAACAAGTTAAATCACTTTTTGGAAAAAAATTGAGTTGGTTAGCTTTTCATACAGGCATTGTAGGAAGGGATCCACCAACATTTTGATTTGCACAAAAAAAGTTTTTCACTTTTTTGTCAAAAGTCACTTTTTTGTGCAAATCAAAATGTTGGTGGATCCCTTCCTACAATACCTGTATGAAAAGCTAACCAACTCAATTTTTTTTTCCAAAAAGTGATTTAACTTGTTTTGCACTTGAGCTCTTCATATAAAAAATCCGGTACACCAGTACTGTTTCAACAAACACAGATTACAATTGACGTAATATGTATAGATAATCACTTAAGAATTATTTATACATTAGACTAAGGATTTTTTTAAAAAAACAAATATACTTCGCCGTCTGATGTAGTGAAGCAGGATTTTTTTAGATGTAAATTTCTTTGATTTTGTTTAAGGTATAAATATTTCGTAATCTTATGTAATAGTCTCTATAAATAATCTTTTATTTTTTTCGATCAGATAAATAGCTGATCTATTTTGAGCAATTTTATTCTGAGCAAATCTATTTTCATTAATTTTAATTGATAGATTCGCTCGACTCTTAAGCAGCTGCTTAATTTTGCAATATTTTCTTTCGTTTTATTTTTATAGTTTTTTTTTCAATCATGCTTAAGGTAAGGTTTTACATCACGTAAAAAAACATTTTTCCGATAGGTCATTTAGTTAATTTCATGCAAACCTAATTATTAATTTAATGGAATTGAATATTTATTATGTAATTTACTTTTAGAAGTCGTCGCTTTTTTATTTACAGATCTATATTTTTAGGGATAAATATATTTAGAGTAAATATTTAGTTTTTTAATGATATTTTTCTTTCTTACTTTTTTGTATCTTAAATTTTTTTTTAACGAACCTATTTTTTTGTCTACTTTTTTGTATATATTTTCGATTTTTGCAGTTACACGATGCTGTTAGTGAAGAATAGGTCAATCTGAAATGAATAAATTATACAGTTCTGACATTATAACAAAAAGCCAGGAAATCCCTGTTGCTGAATATCATAGCAACCGTGCAGAAGAATGACTAACAATAGATTTACATCCAAATAGACAGAGGATCCAATTAAAAAGGCAAAAGTTTTTATTATTGAAAGGAGATTTAAAGGCCTCACCCGTATATATATGCGTAAATTTGTACTCAAAGAAAAAGAATATCTGTTATATATAACGAAAGATTGTATGTATTTCTTTTCACGTTATGTTTGGACAGCCACTTATGAAAACTTTTTTTTGTAGAGATCAAACTCCAGCAAAGATGCCACCATAATCATCAAACAGGACTTGTGATTTTATTAAAATCTTTCGTAAAAATTGTATTCTTGTGTCTCCAGCGGGTGTTTGAAGGCACAATTCTACTTTCTAATTAGTTCCAGAGACAATATTATTGAAATCTGATCAAAAGAGAATGTATTTTTCTATCCATAGAGGTTTCTAGTGTCTTCACGAAATCAAAAGCTTTGTTTTTTTATTAACGAAATGTTATTCTAATTAATTGATCTGAGATGCTATTCTAAATTTATTATCGTTGGAATTTTCATTGTAGAATTATGCGAAATAGTCGTAAATATATTTTTTTATTGTTTTAGAATAGTAACATAAGGAAATTTGTAAATTTTTTGAAATCCTTAACTTCTGTTTAATTTCACAAGGTCCAAAAGTAATAAAAGTAGTTCATATATCATACACATTTATTTCGAAAATTAAAGAAATATATAAAATTTAAGTTCAAAATAGATAATAAATTGAAAAAAATATGCTTATGAAAACGTTACAAAAACTGCCATCTTAAGTGTCACAATGTTTTTCGAGAGACATTTTTTCTCTTTAATGATTTCTTTTATATCTAAGTTAGTATAAAAATTTTTTCACCATCCAATTTTTTTACTATTCAATATCTAGCATTTTGATGTTTCTGGTTGAATGAATACGAATAAATTAACGGCCTATTTTTTATAACTCTCAGCGTAACACTCATTTCATATGGATAATAGTTATTGTTTTCAACTTATCTTTGTAAACATTTATTCGAAATACGTTAAAGTCATATTTAAAAAAGAAATAATTTCATCTCAAATGAAATTTAATAGGAAAATAAAAATATATATTTTTGTATCTTTTTATTTATTCATATTTGTTTAAAACTAAATATACATTTTTTAAAAAAACTATTTTATCCAAATCGTTTTCCAAAGGCTCGCCAAACTGCTTCGCTGTGGTCCTTGTATAAAGTATATTGGGAATTCATTTCAAAAAAAAATATTTAAGAAAATTATTTAAAACATGACATTTACGTAAAAAATAAATACATATAAATTAAACTACATGCCTGCTAATCAAAATTTGAATTAAAAAATAATTCTATTAATATTTCTATTATATAATACAGCTTTATTTGTTAATTAGAATAAAATTTTACTAATAGAAAACAAAGAATTTGATTTTACAAAGTCACTGGTAATTTCTATGGATACTACCAGTTCAATGCTACATTTTTATATGAAAAACTAACACAAAATACTTGAATAAAGTAATTATTACAGAAGAAATACAAAGACATATTTAAATTAAATAATAATTTGATTTAAAATACTAAATAATATTCCTTCATTAAAGTAGAACACAATAAATTCAGTGGATTGACATTGACATACACATTTTTCAAAGACCGGAAAAGTTCAAGTACATTTAACAATCCAAAGAAACCTGCTCGGAATACTAAATTATGGAAATACGTAAGATGGTCGTGCATCATCTTTATAGGTCTATATAAGAGTACGTAGCCTTATCATTATATATTCAGTGCACCAACTTTCTAGTGCACTGTCACAAGAATGATAATTTTTCGGTTAGCTATCCATGAAAGCAGCCATCAACTTCAATAAGTTCATTAATTTTCGTTGAAATGAGTAGTTTAACCTTCTGAGGAATACAGACGTATAAACCCGTCACCTGACTGTCAGTTTTCCAGCAACATATATAATTTTACAAATTTATAAAGTTAATAATTTGATTAAATTTTAAAATTTAAAGCACGGAAGAGCCATTTACAGTCCCTGGACAAATTATTAGACGCGCTGTATTTTTTTAGTAATGATGAAAACATACCAATGAATGCCATCATTAAAAAAGATGTCGATATATGTATTAAGTATAGCAGATAGTATTTTCTATTCAATAGCTCAAGTTAGGAACACAAATGTCCTTCTAAAGGTATTTTGTTCATCATTGATTGATACATGAAATCTCGCAGTGCGTCTAATAATTTGTCCAGGGAATGTATAAACTACTACAGAAACTACTATCATATATACTATCATACTACTATCATACTATATACTATCATGTATAACATCAACTACAGAAATAAATTAAAAAAAAAAATCAGAAATTAAATTTTCAGTTAAAATTAATGTGAATTTAATTTAAATGTGAAGCAGTAAAAACAAGTTTACACTTCAGCCAAACTGATTATCCCTCAGAGAATTAAACAGTTACTAAAAGATTCTAAGGAAGAATAATAACCTACTGGGCACACTTCATTTTTATAGTAATTATTAGCGCATGATTGAGTTAGTAAATGTTGATTTAGTACTTTTAGCTTCCACACTGCGTTCATAACGTAAAAAGTGGAAGGTATTATAATCGTTCAGTCCGTCCGTCTGCACCCACTCTCATAGTCGAAACTACAATTGCTAAAGACAAGTGTGATAATTCGAAAAATTCAGCGCACCAAAATTCGATGAAACAAAAAAGCATTCAGTTTTGATCAGAATTCAGTAATGTTATCTTTTGGAACGAATTTGAAAGTAGAATTATTGCGTTCAAACACTCGCTGGAGACCTAGACAAATACAATTTTTACGAATGAATTTATAAAAATTAATTCGTAATTTGTGGACCATCATTCTATTAGGATGTAATCTATTGATAAATACTTTTCATCTGCACGGTTGTCATTATATTCAGTAACATAGATTCCCTGGCTTGCTTTTTGGTATAATATCAGAACTGTATAATTTATTAATTTTAGAATGACCCTGCACAATTTAATAATTTTTTTAAATCTTGCTAATAATATATAAGTAGATCAGAACAAGTAGGTTTGTAACAGAATCTGTCACTTAACCCGCTTCCACACAAAAGTTGTGTTAAACAGGTAAAAAGGCGCCAAACACTGCATTAATTCTATATTAAACATTTACATGCTAAATTTGGCTAGTTTTATTTATTTTATTTCGAAAATTCAATAATTATTACTTATCGTTTGCAAAAATTAATTTGTATTTCAAAGAGTAAATATGTACTATTCCTCGCTTTTATATAGAATGAAAATATTTCATTGATATGAAATACAAACATTACATTTTAATACATTTTAATTTACATTTTACATATCAATGAAAATATTTCATTGATATGAAATACAAACATTACATTTTAATACATTTTAATTTACATATACATTTTAATTTATTGTCTAAAAGAATTAAGTTTCTCGGGCGATTGTTGCGAATGGCATTGGTGATTTAATTCTAATAACAAACAGGGCCTTTAGCTATTTGTAATTCAAACTTTTAAACGACAAAATTAACTATTTTCATTAATCTTCTTTCTCATATTTAATAATTAGATTTAATTAAATTACAGTTCGAAAAATATATAATTAGTACAAATGATGCTTTAAAAATAAAAGCGAAACTTTGCACATTTTTATGCCAAGTTAGAATTCTCTTTGCATCTTTCTTCATACATATATAATGAACCATCAAAAGAACTCTATTGTGCTATTACAACAATCTAAACTGAATTATATCACATAAATAAATATTCTTTCAAATGTTTTTATTTTTTTTAATAAAATTTCTCGTACGTTTAACGAAATGGCAACAGTGAAAATATTGAATAAAAATGGAATTTGCATGTTATTTCAATGTAGATTAAATTTTAAGTTATTTAAATTTTAAATAAACTTCTAATTTAAATTTTTTAATGAAATTTAGAATGTAGCCTAATATGATTTTTTGCTTCAAAATGACGCATCCCACTTGTCTGTGGGACTTGTGGATGGCAACATTGAAAATATGAATAAAAATGGAATTTGCATGTTATTTCAATGTAGATAAAAAAAATTTAGTTATTTAAATTTTTAATAAACTTCTAATTTAAATTTTTTAATGAAATTTGGAATGTAGCCTAATCTGATTTTTTGCTTCAAAATGATGTATTCCACTTGTCTGTGGGACTTGTGGTTCTTTCTGTGAAAGTAGGTGACGGACGGACGGACAGACGGACAGACAGACAGACGGACTGAACGATTATAAAACCTTCCACTTTTTACGTTATAAACGTAGTGTGGAAGCTAAAAAAGATCGATTTGTATATATTTTTTTAAAACTAGCAAAAAGTAAGAAGAATATATTTCATATAAAACTAAAACTTTAATCTAAAATATGTTAACCATATAAACAAAATTTAAACCAGTAAATAAAAATTTGATTTCGCATGAAAATAACGAAATGACTGATCAGAAAATGGGTTATTTTAAGTGATGTAAATCTTAACTTAAGCATTAATTCGGAAAAAATTATAGAAATGAGACAAAAGAGAATATTACGAAATGAAGCACCTGCAAAAGAAGTCTAGCAGTCTATCAATTAATATTTATGAATGAAGATTTTTCTGGAAGAAGCTATTTATCTTTTCGTAAAAAAATAAAAGAATATGTACACTCTATAGGGAGTATTTCATGCAATTACGAAATACACTAAACTTCTAAAAAATCCTATTTCAATAAAACCGTGGTTTGACGTATAAATTATTTTTAAGTGATTATTCCTACACATTACATCAGTATAATCTGTGTTGTCTAAACTATGCTGGCGTATACCGGTTTACTTTATATGTAAAATAAACTATGTAGAAAAACTATTTGAAGAATATTTATACCTTATTAAAATACATAAAAATAGAATCGTACTCGATAATAAAGAAAATGCTGTCATCCTATCACATACAGAATAGTAAATGAACAAAATTAATTTAAACTAAGGTTCTTGAAAGAGCTTCTAGAGGCTATTTATAAGGTGGGAAAAAGATAAAAATGTTCACAGGGATTATAGAATCCGATTTTGAATTATTCGCCAATTGAATGTATAATAAAAAACTTTTATCAAAAAATCATATTTGACTGCTTACAAACGTGTATGTGTTTCAAAAATTACTAGTCTGATATATAAATCATTCCTAAGTGATTATCTATACATATATATCCGTCTGTTGCAATTTGGTGGTTGAAACGAGATTGAAGTAACACACAGGTTTATTATTTAAGTAAAATACAAGGTACCGGTTTACTTTTTACGTAATAAGGTAAAAAAAAAACTATTTGAAGAATGATTATAATTTTTTTATAAAAAATTACATAAAAAATAGAATCTAGTACTCCATAATAAAAAAATGCAGCTATTCTATCAGTATTCTTCAGTAAAAATAAATGAACAAAAGTAATTAAAACTAAGGTTCTTGAAAGTGTATTTGAAGATAAACCTTTTCACATTAGATGTACCTCGCTTTGATATTTGCTATAGAATTAAGTTGTCGTTGAATTTAATCAACATAAAAGCTATAAAAAAATGAAAACCAGTAATACTCATGTAACCAATATTAATGTTGTATAAAATATTTCAAATAAAAACAAAAATACATACTTACAAGAAATAAGAGAAGTGGGTTCTGAAACATTTGGAAAATTGCTGGTGACATTTGATCAGTAGAATATAGTCAATGGGGAATTGTTTTATTTCTCATTAAAACGTACAATGCACGAACAAAGTATTATTAATGTAAACTGAAACTTAAAGATTATTAAAATATATGAATAATAAAAATATGAAATACCACTCAACCTCCCACAAACATATTTATAACAATGCCTGATAAATCGTAAAAATGTATTTTCTCAAAGCAATTCACAATGTAATAGCTGAAATTTTTTTTTAAAAAAACTAAATACTTTTTAAAAAAAATATAATCAAAATTTGAAATGCTGATATCCTAAAATAAAAATCTTAAAAAAATGTAACCCACTATTCTTTACCACAACATAAGAATTATAAATAACAAACGTGCAGATCTAACTATGTAGTAACAGTTATATTTTCAAATTAAAAATTCAACTGCTTTCAACAATTCTTGAATTTTCAACAACTAAATAAGTAATGTAGCACAAAAATGTATAAAACTAAAATAACTGATCGTTACCAATCGCCAAATTGTAACTAAAAAATAGGTTGCAAAATTAAGTATATCTAAAATAAAAAGTGCGGAAAAAGACATTTAACCGCAATAAAATCCTCGTGAGGATTCGTCAGAAAATATTAACTGCATTTTGTTTAAAAAATCATTTGCAAAACATACCAATTAATTAAAATTTGTTTAAAAACTCTCTTTAAATAAAGAACTTGCCATTACCTTCCGAAACTAAATTAATGAAGTAATTGAACGTGCCAATGAGCTAAAGGTTTTTTTTTAAAAACCGGAATGGAGGTTTGAAGTGAAATAACATTGTTATACTAATTATGGTTAATTTTGAATGTATCAGGAAAATTGCGATGACAGTAAGTTCATATTGAGGAAGACTTTTGTGATATGAGGAGGATATGCATTTTATAGTGATGTATTTTTATTTTGGAATTTTTTAAAGCAATATAAGTAACGGGATTTTATTCTTTATAATGAACGGGAACAAAGGCAAAGCTTATTATCCTATAAAAATTAAATGACACATATACTTAGATCGATTTGATATTCTTTTAGTTCGTGCGAAGAACGGGTATTTATTTGCTAGTTAATTTATATTTGTTTAAAAACTCTCTTTAAAAGAAGAATGTAGGCTTAGGATTTTGCTGGGAAGTGGTTAAAAGCTCTGTAATCAGAAACCAGAAATGGGCAGCGGGAATCTTTACTAAATACTATGTCTGTTTAAAAATATTAATAGTTCTAGTATTTTTATTTTTATTTTATCCTAGAAATCACTAACACACACCGAAAGCCATATAAGGTTTTGGTTTCGTCCATTAGCTCTAGTCTCGAAGACAAGCTTCACTTACCCTGAGTTTTTTTTTCTTGGTTAATGTTAAAAACCTAAATCGAATTCCAAATAAATATCATGTTACACAAATAAAGTAGACAAAGTTTTAAAATGCTTTTAAAGAGAAAAGGAAACTTTATGGATTTTTAACATGGAATAGGGATAAAGTTACTTACGAATAAAATAAAAAATGTGTGTGTGTGTGGATTAGTACTTTAAAAAAGAAAATTAACCTTTGTTAAGTTTAGATAAAAATTACTTGGTTTCAATCGTGGAATGTTCTATTATGTTAGATTATCAACGATAAATGTATTCCGAAGACCTTTAATTAGGAAGGATATCATTAGTTGAAAGATAATGCTATGCATTTATCCAGATCAGTGCATCAGATTTCTAGAGTAAAATACATAATGGAATTCACTGAAATATGCTTGCTGCAATATTTATTGATCGCATTTTGTCATAAATGGAATTATTCTCAGATTGGTATTTGTCCTATACGTTATTCCCTTATGCCAAGCCATATCCATTGGACATCCGTTAGACGTTGTTGGCTTCTTTCAGGTGACGTATTTCCATTCAGCTTTAATTCCAGAACTTCATCTGACCAGTGCTTCGAATGGTGCTCTGGTGCCAAGCAACATTGATTCACCAATAGATATTTAAGAAAGAATTTATTTTTATTCAGCATTTATATTACTACTCAAGACCTGGAACATGTCACTGAAAACCTATGAAATCCATCAGAATGTGGGCCTACAGATGTCGAACTGATTACACCAGGTTTCATCTCAGTTTTCAGCCAATGCAGAAGACTCCGTATACGCTGATTGCCCTGAAAAAAAAGGATAGGATAGTTTAAATCATCTTCACACTAGAGCTACACGAAGGGCTGGGCATCCGACGAATAATACCCCATGTAGCACACGTGTGGGATCCGTATGGGCCTACTTGGCTAACGGTGGCACTAACATATATCGGGCCCAGAAAGAAACTAAACCATTTATTTTTAGTCACACCATAGGGGCCCGCCTAGACTAACCCACGTAGATTACAATTTTATCCCGCTTGCAGTTATCTTCGAAAAGAAACAGTAATTTTTTTCAGTACAATGTTTTAAATTAATAATTAAACATAATTTTACCTTTGAATTAATCTATCCAGGTAATAACCAGCAGTGTCATACATGACTCCTTTTGATAAAACTGGCCTCATATGGGTAGCCCATATTGATCCTTATGGTTAACCCACCACTACCCTCTTAAAACAGAAGAGTGAAATCCACTCCTATAGGGGAAGTGTATTTTCGGCACGGAAAGGAGTGGAAATTAACTCAGACTGAGTTAAAACCGCTCGTTTTAAGAGTGTAGGACGTAGATTGTTTTCTTTTATTTCTTTTACCCACTCCGCAAAAAGAGTGAAATCCACTCCTATAGGGGAAGTGCATTTTCGGCACGGAATGGAAATTAACTCAGACTGAGTTAAAACCGCTCGTTTTAAGAGTGTAGGACGTAGATTGTTTTCTTTTATTTCTTTTACCCACTCCGCAAAAAGAGTAAAATCCACTCCTAAAGGGGAAGTGCATTTTTCGACACGGAAAGGAGTGGAAATTAACTCAGACTGAGTTAAAACCGCTCGTTTTAAGAGTGTAGGACGTAGATTGTTTTCTTTTATTTCTTTTACCCACTCCGCAAAAGAGTGAAATCCACTCCTATAGGGGAAGTGCATTTTCGGCACGGAAAGGAGTGGAAATTAACTCAGACTGAGTTAAAACCGCTCGTTTTAAGAGTGTAGGACGTAGATTGTTTTCTTTTATTTCTTTACCCACTCCGCAAAAAGAGTGAAATCCACTCCTATAGGGGAAGTGCATTTTCGGCACGGAATTGAAATTAACTCAGACTGAGTTAAAACCGCTCGTTTTAAGAGTGTAGGACGTAGATTGTTTTCTTTATTTCTTTTACCCACTCCGCAAAAAGAGTGAAATCCACTCCTATAGGGGAAGTGCATTTTCGGCACGGAAAGGAGTGGAAATTAACTCAGACTGAGTTAAAACCGCTCGTTTTAAGAGTGTAGGACGTAGATTGTTTTCTTTTATTTCTTTATACCCACTCCACAAAAAGAGTGAAATCCACTCCTATAGGGGAAGTGCATTTTCGGCACGGAAAGGAGTGGAAATTAACTCAGACTGAGTTAAAACCGCTCGTTTTAAGAGTGTAGGACGTAGATTGTTTTCTTTTATTTCTTTTACCCACTCCGCAAAAAGAGTGAAATCCACTCCTATAGGGGAAGTGCATTTTTCGGCACGGAATTGAAATTAACTCAGACTGAGTTAAAACCGCTCGTTTTAAGAGTGTAGGACGTAGATTGTTTTCTTTTATTTCTTTTACCCACTCCGCAAAAATAGTGAAATGCACTCCTATAGGGGAAGTGCATTTTCGGCACGGAAAGGAGTGGAAATTAACTCAGCCTGAGTTAAAACGCTCGTTTTAAGAGTGTAGGACGTAGATTGTATTCTTTTATTTCTTTTACCCACTCCGCAAAAAGAGTGAAATCCACTCCTATAGGGGAAGTGCATTTTCGGCACGGAAAGGAGTGGAAATTAACTCAGACTGAGTTAAAACCGCTCGTTTTAAGAGTGTAGGACGTAGATTGTTTTCTTTTATTTCTTTTACCCACTCCGCAAAAAGAGTGAAATCCACTCCTATAGGGGAAGTGCATTTTCGGCACGGAAAGGAGTGGAAATTAACTCAGACTGAGTTAAAACCGCTAGTTTTAAGAGTGTAGGACGTAGATTGTTTTCTTTTATTTCTTTTACCCACTCCGCAAAAAGAGTGAAATCCACTCCTATAGGGGAAGTGCATTTTCGGCACGGAAAGGAGTGGAAATTAACTCAGACTGAGTTAAAACCGCTCGTTTTAAGAGTGTAGGACGTAGATTGTTTTCTTTTATTTCTTTTACCCACTCCGCAAAAAGAGTGAAATCCACTCCTATAGGGGAAGTGCATTTTCGGCACGGAAAGAGGAGTGGAAATTAACTCAGACTGAGTCAAAACCGCTCGTTTTAAGAGTGTAGGACGTAGATTGTTTTCTTTATTTCTTTTACCCACTCCGCAAAAAGAGTGAAATCCACTCCTATAGGGGAAGTGCATTTTCGCCACGGAAAGGAGTGGAAATTAACTCAGACTGAGTTTAAAACCGGTCGTTTTAAGAGTGTAGGACGTAGATTGTTTTCTTTTATTTCTTTTACCCACTCCTCAAAAAGAGTGAAATCCACTCCTATAGGGGAAGTGCATTTTCGGCACGGAAAGGAGTGGAAATTAACTCAGACTGAGTTAAAACGCTCGTTTGTTTAAGAGTGTACCCCATGTGAATCCGAGAGCTTTATGATTTACGAAAATTTATACCTGTAAGTAATTTCAATAACTTAACAGTCTAAAAAGTTCTATGGCAAGTGCAATTTGATAAAAACCTTTTTATGACGTACAGGGAACTCGTGTACCAAATTCAAAATCTGCATCTCTTTTCGCATTACAGTAATACCTTTGAAACCAAAAGAAATTCGATGGCAGCTACCTTTGCGCATGCAAGATTTTATCGAATACCTTATTATTATGCACGATAGATACTAGAAACTCGTCTACCAAACTCAAACTTTATGTCTGTAGTTCAATTAGTTCAAGCTTTAGAAAGACGAACAATGTTCAAAACCCACAGTTTTTCAGTATTAGCACCCTCCAAAACGTGTAAAGAGCACAAAATTTGATATCGTAATTTCGACCCCATCGCATTCATTATCTTATATTTCATATTAGGTAATTGAAAGAACTTTACTTGAATTACTATCAAACGGAAATCAATTCCTTTCGTTATTTTTTTTAGCCAATGGGGCGGAAGTCTTGAGTTTTGTGACAAAAGGGCGCAAGTCATGACTTTTGCTTCCAAGAAGGGTTAAGTCATTATTTTTATTTTTTTATTTCTAAAAAACTATACATTCAGGATTTTTGTAACCATATAATTTAGCGTTACTATCATCCATAGATAACTGGGAAAAATTATCTTTTCCTTAAAATCCAATAATAAATCTTCTATAACAAAATCGCGATTTCTGAAACATGCTAAAAATTGACTCAACGCCTTTTGGAAATCAGCTCTTCATATAATGTTTGTTTGATTTGGGTTTGATAAATTAACGCTGAACTAGAGCTACATATTGGGTATTGGCGACAGGCATCGTAATTTCATACCGAGGTCATGTGACATGGTCAACACCTGAGGTCTAAGGTTGTTATTTCAAATCCTGTTTTGCATTAAATTAATCGTTTAAGTAGTAAATAATAACAAGTAGGTTTGTAACAGAATCTGTCACTTAACCGGGTTCCACACAACAGTTGTATTGAACAGGTAAAAAGGCGCCAAACACTGCATTAATTCTATATTAAACATTTACATGCTAAATTTGGCTAGTTTCATTTATTTTATTTCGAAAATTCAATAATTATTACTTATCTTTTGCCAAAATTAATTTATATTTCAAAGAATAAATATGTAATATTCCTCGCTTTTAAATAGAATAAAAATATTTCATATCAACATACAAAGAATCTCGTAGTGAAATGTATTTGACGTCATTTCAAACTGATCGATGTCGGAAAAATAAATTTCTTTTAATTTATTGTCTAAAAGAATTAAAATTTCTCGAGCGATTGTTGCGAATGGCAATGGTGATTAAATTCGAATAAAAAAGGCTTCCTATGCTTTTTAAATGAGCATTAAATTTTGCAGTTTTTTTT
>JAFNEN010001642.1:0-25757 GCA_019343175.1 Oedothorax gibbosus | reverse complement strand
GGCGCACTTTTAGCTCCCCTTAGATTTAAAAAAAAAATTAAACAGTTTTTACCCATTAGTTTGAAAAAGGCCCTAAAAATTTTAAATTTTTTTTAAAAAGCTCCTTTTTTTCTCTGTTTCAAAAATTTAAAAAAGGTCGCTTTTGAAAATTGTCACCATTGGGGGGGGACAGCGGGAAAAATTCTGCTCCAATTTTTGATTTTTTGCCCAAAAATCTGTTTTTAAAAGAAATTTAAAAAAAATATTATTGTGTTTTTTGGGCATAAAAAAAAAGGCGGCGGGGGGGAGCGGGCCGTAAGGGGACCCAAAAATTTTTTTTAAATTTTTCTTCCATACATTTTTTTGATTTTTTAAAGGGGGGGCCCCCCGGATGGGGGGGGGAATTTTTGGGGTTTTATTGCTCCCAAAGGGAGGGGGCCCTTTTGGTTTTCCGGGGTTCGTTTTTTCCTTTCCCGGGGCCTGGGCCCAAAGGCCCTCTTGAATTAAATTTTAAGATTTCCCTTTCTGTAGGATAGGGGCCCGGAAAAAATACCCCAAAAGCTGGGTTTTTTTTTTGTTTTTAAAAACCCTCGAGAAAAAAAAAAATTTTCGTGGTTCCACCATGGTTTAGGGGGGTTTTTTGGGAATTTTTGGCCTTTGGGGGGTCATGGGGAATGGCTAAGACAGAAAGGGCACTAAAAAAGGGTTTTTTTCATTTTAAATGACTTTAACAGCCGAAGTCAATATCGCCTTTTTTTCAAACCATTTAACCCCCGCCCCAACTAAACCCATGGGTCGAAAAAAAGGGGGATCCCAAATTTTTGTTTTTATTAAATTTAAAATTTTTTTGGTCTTTTTTTAAAGGGTTGGGGGTTTGGGTGGGGTTTCCTCGATTTTAAAAAAAGGGTTTGGGAAAAAAGTGACCACTGTCAAAAACAGATCCCCCTTTTCCAAAAAACCCCCCAAAGGGACCAGTCTAAAGAGAGGGGGAGGGGGCGAGAAAAATTTGGCAAAGATGGGGAAACAAAAGGGGGAATGCCCTTTGGGGGACGGGGAAAGGTTGAAAAAAAAAAATTTGGGAAATTTTCCGGGCCCATTAAGCAAAAACCCAGATTTTTGTCCTTTTGGTAAAAAACTTTTTAAATTATTGTTTTTCCTTTTGGGGGGCTTTTTTTTTTATTTTTCCCCAAACTCCCCCCACATTGGGTGAGGGGCCTTTAAAAAGCCCCCACCCTTTTAAAAAAAAAAAGAAGGGGGGCGGGGGCAAGTTTGTTTGGGAAACTACTTTTTCCAAAACCCTCCTATATTAAAAAAAAAAAAAAACTTTTGGTTTTTTGGGGGGTTTAAAAAAATTATGAAAAAACGGGAGGGTAATGAGGGGGGAAAAAAAAAATTTTAAATTTTTTTTGTTTTTGGGGTTTACGGCTTTGGGGGTTTTGGTTTTTTGATTTTTTTCCAAATTTTAACTGGGGGGGCAATGGGGTTGGGGGGAATTTTACACAAATTGGGGAAAAACCCCCCACCAAAAAAGGGGCCCTTTTCCCCATCGGGAGTGGGTCTTTTTTTTTAAAAAAATTTCCCCCAAGATTTTTAAAATTTTTTTAATTTTCCGCCTGGTTTTAAGAATTTTTTCCGGGCGGGGCAGATTTAAAAAATCAGGTTTGCAAATTTTTTAAAATTTGATTCCCCTTGGGGGGGACCACCCTTCTTTTTTTGTGTGGGAAAAAACCCCCCCGGAAAAATTTCCAGGAGACTTTTTGGGGGTTTCTTTTTGGGGAAAATTTAAATCGGGTGGGGGGGTTTCGTCACCGATTTTTCTCAAAGGGCATCAGGTGTTTTTGGGTTTTGCCTCGGGGTCCCGCCTAAAAAACAATCCATTTTTTTTGGTAAAATCGGGGGGGGGCCCAGAGCTATTTAGATTTTTTTGTATTTAAGGGAAAATCTGCTTCTAGTTTTTGGTTTTGTTTTTTTTGGTTTTTTGGGGGAGGGGACCTTTTCTTTAAAAAAAAAAACGTTTTGACTGTTTACTGGGGAAAGATTTTGGCTAAATTTTTATAGGGGGGGGTTTCGTATGGGCCTGGTTTTTACTGTGGTAATCAACCGTGGTTGTGAGCTGGAAGGGATTTGGGGAAAAAGTATTGTTTTTTTTTCGTAAACAGGGGAAAAGCTAATTGTTGCTTATTGTAGGATTTTTAGGCCGCTTGGAGGGTTTTTTACTGTTCCCCAAAAAACATTTTATTTGGCATTGGGATAGGGCTTATTGAGGATTTGTGGGTTTACTTGTAGGGTGGGCAAGCTTGCGTATGGATACGTTTAGGGTTGTTTAGGGGGCAAGGGGTTATTTTGGACTGGTACCGAGCTTCTTTGAATATGATAAAAACATTTTTTAAGGTTTACTTTTTATGATTCTGAATTGGTCTTTTCTCTTCTTTTCCACCTAGGGGGGAAAAACTCTAAAAGTTGGGCCAGTTGGGGTGGTCGCCTTTCGCCAGTTTAAAAGCAATTTTGGGGTTTTTTTTTTTGGAGCTGGCAAGAGTAAAAGGAGGGGAAAGAAATGGGGCCTCCTGTAGTTGAAAAACGAGTTTTGGGATGGCAATAATTTCTTTCTTTGGGATCTGCCCCAAAGTTTGCCTTTTTGGTGTTGGCCGTACCCCCCTTTGGCAAATGGAAAGCAGCGCAAAGGGTTTGGGGATATACTGGGGGGGGGGGGGACGGACGGGGGGACAAGTTGGAGATTTAGGGCCTTGCTATTATATGTTTTTGGTAAGTTTAGGTGTTCCAAAAAAAGTCAAAAATTAAACCAATTGGCTGGGTGTTGATGATTTCATCTCCATTTTTGATGGTTATTCTTCTTAAATTGAGTAATATTTTGATTCCAAGTCCCTTCAAAAGTATTTCTTGCTCGAAAAAAATATTGAGCAGAACTTGTTCTCTTTTCCAGAGATGACCCAACCCCACGGCATTGAGTTTTTTTAAAAAGGAGTTATGGGGTTGTTTGTGACCAGGTAAATCGGTTATGTTACCAATAGGCAGTTTTAGGGGGAAGGTTTAGGAAATTGATCTTTGTGATGTATGGTAAAAGAAAGGTTAAAGTTTTTTTCAATTAAAAGCCAAAGGTCTCCAAATAATTTTAATTTTTTTTGAACCGAATTTTTGGGTTCCTTCAAATTTCCTAAAAAAAGTCCTTTTTTCTGTTTTACAGCGAAACGGGTTGAAAAAAAAAAAAAACTTTTTTGATAGCTGTTGGGTTAAGCTTTGAGGCTTATCACAAGGGGGGAATTTGGGGTTATAACCGTGTTTATGTTAGGGTATATTGGTTAGTCTTTTCAGATTTCTGGGTTGTTATTTTTTGGCGGGAAACTTAAAAACCCCCGCTTGGGCCCTTGGATTGAGGAGCCATGGATTTAATAAATTTAGGGAGTTCATCCCCGTTAGTTCCACCAGGTTAGCTCCTTTATTAAACCCTTTTTCTCACCCCACCTACTGCCAACTACGCCGGGAAGAGTGGCCCGGGATTTACGGGCCAGGGGGGGCCCTTTACCGGCTCTGTTTGGCAACTTAAAAATGAATAAGGGTGCGGAAAACTTTTCGCAAAATTAAAATGCATAAAAAAAAGCCCAAGCCCTTCGGCAGGGGGGTTTTTTTTTTCCCCTTAGGCAGTTTTTACTAACGGAGGGGGGGGGAACCATAAGCGTTACGGGTTTAGGGGGTGGTGGAAATCCGCACAACTGGGCAACCCCTAAGCCGCCAAAAAACTGACCCTTTTTTTCCGGAGCAAAAAAAAAAAAAAAAAAAACTTAATGGGGGCAGTTGCAGTTGGTCACCCCAAACACGGTTTCAGGAAAAAAAAAAAACCAAAAAAAAAATATCGGACAGGGCATTTTTTCCATTAGCAAGCCGATTGCCAGGGGCGGGGATCCCCCCTGGCGGCCCGTCAAAAAACCAGGTTGAAAGCCATGGGAACCAAAAGGGTCCACGCAAAAACCAGTGGCCTTCAGGAAAAAAACTAAACACCTGTCCCTATGGGGAGGGGGCCCCACTGCAGGAAAAACCCCAGGACTCCCACTTTTTCCCCGTTTTCAGTCGGTCGCACGCCACCAACGGGCCAAAACGTTGCTGGTCAGGGGAAAATGTCTGACAAAAAAAAAAAAAAATACAAAAATATTTAAGGGGTCCAATCCAAGCTGTTCACTTTGGTATTCTAAATTTAAAAAAATTAGAACACTATAAAAAAAAAAGCAAAAAAAAATGTTAATAAAAAAAAAATTAAACTCAAGGGCCAAAAAAAGGGTTAAAAAGCAAGGGGAAAAAAAAGGTCAGGGGGTAAAAATTTTGTAACTAAAAACTTTTTTAAAAAAAAAAACCCGGGGAAAAAAAACCCCGGAAAAAACCAAAAAACAAAAAAACCCGGGGGCCTTTTTTCAGAGGGGGAAAGAAAAAAAGAATGCAAAGGCCCCCCTAGGGAAAAAAACCCCGGGGGGCGCCCACTTCCCGTGCCCAAAAAAAAGGGAAATGGGGGTTTCCCCGAAGGGCCCAGGGGGGCCCTCGGAAATTTCCACACCCGGGCCCCCCCCGAAGGGGGGCCCCCTGAGGGGGTTTTAAAAGATTTTGGGAAAAAAAACTACCCGGGAAAAGGGGCCCTTTCCCCGAAAGGGGGGGAAAAGAAAAAAAAAATTTTTAATTTTTTTTTCTGTTAAAAAAATTTTATTAAATATTTTTTTACGGTTTTTTTTCCCCCAAAATTAAAAAAAAACCAAAAAGGAAAAAAACTTTTCAATAAAAAATTTTTGGGAAAAGTTAGGGAAAAAAAAAAATTGGTTTTAAAAAAAATTTTAAATTTTAATTTTAAAATTTTTACTAAAATTTTTTTTAAAAAAAATTAAAAATATTTTACCTTGCCCTACCCAATTTTTTCAGAAAAAAAAAAAAAGGGTTTCTTGCATTTTTTTTGAATTTTCTGGGGAAAAAAAAGAAGTGTTTTTGGTTTGTAAATTTTCCCAAGAAAATGGGGGTTCTTTCGGGAAAAACGAAAAAAAAAAATTTTGGTTTTCAAAGTTCGTGGGGCCCCCAGTTAAAAAAGGGAAAAAAAAAAAAATTTTACGCTTTTTTGTTCAAGCCAAAAAGAAAAGGGGCCCGGGTGGGGGGGGGGGTGGGTGACATTTTTCCCAGGTTTTTAAAAGGGAAATTTAAAACCAGTCAAAATAAAATACCCAAAATTTTTTAAAAAGGGTTTTTAATTTTTTTAATTTATTTAAATAAATTGATCTTCTATTTTGTGTGAGATCCAAAAGTAATTTGGGGAAAAAAAGGGGGGGCTGGTATATAGGAAAAATTTTCTTCACCAAATGTTTTTATTTTTTTCGGGGCTTTTAAAAAAAAAATATCATTTTTAACCAGATTTTTTTAATTTTGGAAAATTTTTATGCTTTATTACTGGGGAAATTTAAATTTTATTAAAATTTTTTTTTTCCCCATTCTATTCTAATTTTATAGTTTCTAACCCTTTAAAAAAAAAGTTGGTTTTTCAGATTTCCCCTATACTAAAAATAGGATTTTTTTTAAGGTTTTTTTATTTTTCGCATTATAAAAAAAAAAAAAATTTTTTTTGCCCGGGGATCATACCCCCATAATGCAAAAAATTTGAAAAAACTTCGGGGAAATTTGGGGGGGGAAAAAAAGGGAAAAGGGTGGGGGGGGAAAAAAGGGGGTTTTTTTTTGGGGCCCCAACCCGATGAATCTAATTTTTTAAAAATTTAAAAATTTTTTTAAAAAATTTAAAAAAAGTTTTTCTTTCGGCACTTTTGTTTCGGGTTAATCTGTTTTATTTTCCCTTTATGTGTTTTTTTCCTAATAATTTAAAATTTTTTGGACGGTTTTGGGTTTTTTTATTTGTTTTGAAAACCCCAATGTGTTTTTTCCCGGGAAAAAAAAACTGTATATGGGGGAAGAAAATTTTTCCACCAGATGTAAAAATTTTAAAAAAATTTTTTAAAATTTTTATTTTTTAAAGCAACAGTTTTATTTTTTTTCTTTTGCTGTTGCTGGTTTAAACTGAATTAAACTTATATTTTTTCAACAAATAAAGCTATCAAATTTATTTTTTGCTAAAACCTTTGAAAAAAAAAAGGGGTTGGGGGAACCAAAGGGTTTTTCACTATAAAAAAACGGGAAAAAAAACCGGGGGGATTTTTTTTTGGGGCATTATTTTTTTTGGGGCAGGGAAAAAAACATCCCCAAAAAAAGGGAAAAAAAAAAACTAAAAAAATTTTCCCCAAAATTTTTTTAAAAAAGGGGCTTCATCTTTAAAAATTTTAAGGGGGAAGTATCAGGGAAAATTTTTACGGGTTTTTCCCAAAAAACCACCCCCCCAAAAATATCAAAAACTTACCAAAAATTTTAAACCACCCCCATACCCCAAAAAAAAAAAAATTTTACAAGTTTGCTAAAAATTTTTTTGGGAAAAAAATTTAGTGGTATTTTTAACTCTTTTTTTTATTGGCCTTAGTAGTTTTTAGTATTTTTATAATTTTTTTTTTTTTAAATCCCCAAAAAAATTTAAGAAATTGATTTTAATTAAAAAGGGTTATCTTTAAAAATGAAAAAATTCCAGTACGAAAAAGGTTCATTTTAATTTAAAAAATTTTTTGTTTTTTTCCTTTGAAATTTTGCTAGAAAAAATTTTTGGGGAAAAACCCCCAAAAAAATGGAAGGGAGTTGGGGGGAAAATCATTTGCAAGGGAAAGGGGAAATTTTGGGGACATTATTGGTTTTAAAAAGGGGAAAGGGGGGCCAAAAATACGGGGGGGAAAGGGTTTTCTAAAATTTTTTCACCCAAAAAAAAGGGGTTTTCGTTTCTTTAAAACCCGGGCTTTGTTTAATTTAAAAACAAAAAAAAGGGGGGGGTTGGGGTGTCGTTTTTTATGTTTAAAAAGGGGGGGATTTGGGAAACTGCATAGATTTGGGAATTTTAAAGGGGTGAAAAAAACTCAATGAAATTTGGGGGAACCTTTTGTATGGGTTTAAAGTTAAACAAAATGGGTTTTTAAGGAAAACCCAAACCCCCCAAAAACAGAAAATGGGGGAGCAGGAAAACCAGGGTTTGAAAAAACCCTTTCCTAAAAGAGTTTTTTTGCCCCCAAAAAAAAAAGGTTTTTTATCTTTGGGAGTTTAAATTTTTTTCCCCAACATTGAGGGGGGAAAAATTTTTGGGGGATTGAAAAAAACCCCCAGGTTTGGGGGTTTTTTTCTGGTTTTTTTTGGGTTTGGTTGTTTTTTTGTATCATTTTATTTAGAAGGAGGGGGTTACTAGGGGGGTTTTTTTTTCTTTTTCGGGAAATTTAAATTTTTAAAAGGGGTGTAAAAAAAAGGTTTTTTAAAAAACCCTTTAAAATTTTTCAGTGACCCCCACTTGGGGGGGGAAGTGTCTTTAAATATTTTTTAAAAAAAAATTTTGATATTTTTTTTCAGGTTTTTTACTTTTTTAAAAAGGGGGGAAAAAGGGGGGTCATCCCATTTTTTCGGGGATATTTTTAAAATTTTGGGACAAAAAAACGGGGGGGGGACATTGATTTTTTAGTTTTAAATTTTTTTGAAAAAGGGGGGGGGGGAAACTGGTGGGGTTTCCCTTTTCCTTTAAAAGGGCAAAAGGGGGGAGGAATTTTGGGGGGAAAAAAAAAAAAGGGTTTGGGGTTTAAAAAAAAAAAAAGGGCTTTTTTTAAAATTTCCCCCAAACGAAAAAAAAATTTTCCCAAAAAAGGGAAAAAATTGTATCCTTTTTGGGGTTTTCCAAGGATTAAAAAAAAGTCCCTTAGGGAAAGAAAAAAAAAAAAGGTTTAAAAAAAATTTTGGGCTAAGAAAAAAACGGGTTTAGGGAAGGGGGATCGGGGGAAAGGGTTTAAAAGGGGGGAGTTCCCAAAGGGAGGAATTTAAGATTTTTAAATAAAAAACCCAAAAAAATCTGAAAATTAAAAGGAAAACAAAAGGGGGGGGGTTTATTAAGGTTTTAAACCCTAATTTTTTTTTTTTTGCTTATGTTTAGGGGGTTTAATTTTTAAAAAAAAACAGGGAAAAGTTTCCAGGGGGGGGGGCCCCTTTTAAAAAAAGGGGGGTTTCCCCAAGGGGAATTTTTAATTTTCCATGAGGGCCCTTTTTAAAAAAGGGGGGCCCCAATTTTCTTTGAATAAAAAATTTTTTTTTTTTTTTAGTTTTTTTTTTTTTAAATTTTTTTTAAAAAAAAATTTTGAAATTTTTTTGGGGAAGTAACAAAAAAAACGGGAAAATTTTTATTAGTGGGGGGAAATTTTTTTTAAAAAGGGGGAGGAGTTTTTTTTTTCGTTTTTAAAAAAAAAAAAACTTTTTAAAAAAAAAACCTAAAAAAAAAAAAAAGGGGGGGCCCCCTGAGGGTTTTTAATTTCCTAAAAAATTTTTTAAATTTGAAAAAAAGGGGGGGTTTGGGGGGGTTTGCAATTTGGGGGGGGGGATTTATTTTTGGGGTTAAATAAATTTTTTTTTTTTGGGGGGGGACATTTTTCCCCCCCAAAAGCGGGACGGGAAAAAATTGGGGGGAAATTTTTTTACCCCCAAAATTTTTAAAAAGGGGGAAAGGGCCCAAAAAATTTTTTCCGGAAAAATTTTACGGGCCCGGGGTTAGTTTTCCCATCTTTTTTTGGGGTTTAAATTTTTTTGGGGGGGGACATTTTTTAAAAAAGGGGAAAAAAAGGGGGATTTTTTTTGGAAACAAAAATTTTTTTTTTTCCCAAGAAAAATTTTAATTTTTATGGCTTTAAAAAAAAAAAGGAAGGTTTTTTTAAAAAAAACAAAAATTTTTTTAAAAAAATTTTTTTTTGGGTTTTACTTTTAAACGGGGGAAAGGGGGGAATTTTAAAAAAAGGGGAAATTTTTATGGTAAATGTTTTTTAAACATTTTTTTTCCCAAAAAAAAAAAAAAAGGGTTTTTAAAAAAAATTTTTTCCCCCCAATGAAGTTTTTGTTTTTTAAAAGTTAAAAAAAAAAAAATTTGGGGGGTTTTGGGGGGGTTTCCTTTTTTTTGGTTTCCTTTTTTTAAAAAAAAAAAAATTGGGGTTTGGGGGGGAAAAAAAAAAAAAAAAACAGGTTTAAACTTAAATTTGGTAATTTACTTTTTTTTGGGGGAAAAAGGGGGTTTTTTTAAAAGTGGGGGGGCCGGGGGGGCCCTCTGTACTGGGGGGGCCCCAAATTTTTTTTTAATTTTTTTTTATTTGAAATCCGGGCGGGGGGGTTTTAAAAATTAGAAAATTTAAAATTTAATTTTTTCCCGGGAAGGGGACTTAAAAGGGGACGATTTTACAGTAAATCTGTTGAGCATATTGAAGCAGTTTTCAAAAAATGATCTTACGAAAAAATTTTTTTTTAAAAAGGGGGCTTTTATGCTTTGGGGGGATTTTCGTTTTCATGTTTAAAAAAAATTCAAAAAAAAAATTGGGATTTGGGTAAGAAAAAAAAATGTTAAAACATTTTTATTTTTTTTTCGGGGGAAAAAAAAAACCCCAAAAGGGTTTAAAAGGGGGGTTTTTTTTTAGAGTTTTTTTGGGGGGGTTTTTTTGGGGGGAATGTTTTAAAAAAAAAAAAGGGGGGGTAAAAAGGGAGGTTTTTTTGAAAGGGAATTTTAAAAAAAACCCAAAAACGAAGGGGTTTTTTTAAAATTTTAAAAAAAAAAAAATTTTCCCCCCCTTTTTTAAAAAAACAAAAAGGAAAAAATTTTTTTTTGCCTTTTTTATAGGGGGGAAAAATTGGGTTTTAAAAGGGGGGAAAATTTGGGGAAAAAAATGCGTTTAGTTTTTGGTTTTTCCCTTCCTCAAAAAGGGGTATAGATTTTGGGTTTAAAAAAATTTAAAAAAAATGGGGGGGAAAAAAAAAGTTTTTAAAGGGGTTTTTTAAAACTGGTTTTTGGGTTAAATTTTTCCCCCCCTTTTTTCCCCTTTGGAAAAAAACCCGGAGAGGGCCTTTTTGGGGGTTGGGTTAAAATTTTTTCCCCTTTTTTTTTAAGTTTTAAAATTTAAAAAAGGAGAAACTTTTGGGGGAAGGGGGAGGTTTTCCCCTTTAAAAAATGGGCCAAAACCCCCAGGGGAGGTCATGATTCAGAAAAATTTAAAAAAAAAATCATTTAGAAAAAGGAAGAAAAAAAAACATTATTTTTTAAAAAAATTAGGAAATTTTGGGGCAAGGGGAAAGGGGGGAAAGTTTTTTTCCGGGAAAAATTTGGGGATTTTCGTAGAGAGTTAAAGGGAAAATTTTTAAAAAAAAAAAAAAATTTGGGGGGAAAAATTGGGGGGAAAACTGGAAAATTTTTATTAGATTTTTTTGGGGCCCCCAAAAAACCCTTGGGTGGGGGGCCCCTGGGGGCCCGTTTTTGGGGGGGGGGACAATTTTTTTTATTTTTATATTTAGTTCCAAAAAAATGGGAAAAAAAAAAAACTTTTAAAAAAAAATTTGTTTTTTTTAAAAAACCCCAAAAAGGGGGGTTTTTTAAACCCCCAAAAAAACCCAATTCATAGGAAAAAGGGGAAAAAAAAACGTTTTAAAAAAAAAAAAAAAGGAATTTATTTAAAAAATTTAAAGATAATTTTAAAAAATTTTGGGCTTTTTTAAAAAAATTTTTTAGGGAAAAAGGGGGGGCCCAAAGGTTTTTAAAAAACCCAAAAAAAACCCCAAAAAAACCCAAACTAAAAAAAAAAAAATTTTTTAATTTTTTTTTTGATTTTTTTCAGTTTTTTCGGGCCCTTTTCCCCCTCAAATTATAAATATAAGCTTAAAAAAAAAATTTTTTTAAAGTTTTTTGCCACATTTTTTTTTCTAAAAAAAAAAATTAAAGAACTTTTAAATTTTTTTTTTTTTGTTGATTAATAAATTTTATTTTTTTTTGGTTTTTTTGAAAAGGGTATTTTCTCCCCCAAAAAAAAAAAATTCGGGGGGGTTTTGGGAAAAAAAAAAAGCCCCCAAAAAGGGTTTTTTGAGGGGTTTTTTACCGGAAAAACAGGGCACAAAAAATTGGTCCTGGGGGCCGGAAAAAAAAAATTTTGGGGTGGACTTGCCAGTGCATTTTTATGGGGGGTTTTTTAAAAAATTTTTTTAAAGGGTAAAAAAAAAAACGGGGGTGGGGTTTTTCCCCCGGGTTTTTTTTGCAAAAAAAAAAAAAAGGGAAAAAAAAAAAATTTTTTTAAAAAAATTTTAAATTTTAAAAACCCCAAAACCCCCAAAAAAAAAAAAAAGTTTTTCCCTTAGGGGGTTTAAAAAATTTCCCTTTTTTCGAAAAAAAAAAAAAATCCGTCCGTTTTTAAAGTATTTACTTTTTTTCCCCCTTGGGTTTTTAAAAAGGGGGCCCTTTTTAAACCCGGGGGGGGGGGGGGCATGGGGGTTTTGGGTGGGATATTTTGAAAACTACTTTTTTAAAGGGGGAAAAGGTTCCCCCGGTTTGGGTTTTTTTTAGTGCAAAAAAATTTTGGGGGTTTTTTAAAAACATTTTTTTAAAAATTTTAAATCTAATTTTCCAAAAAGCTTGGGGTTTTAAAAAAACCTTTTTGCTTAAAAAAAAAAATCCCTTTTCCTTTTTTTCAAAGGTTTTGGGCTTTTAAAAAGAAAAAAATTTTTTTTCCCAAAAGGAAAAAGATGGAAAAAATTTTTTTCCAATGGAAAAAAAAACTTTTGAGTAAAAAATTAAAAAAACAAAAAAAAACCAAAAAATTTAAATTTTTAAAAAAAAAAAAAGGGGGAAACAGGGGGGGAAAAAAAAATTTAAAAAAAAAAGGGTTTTTTTTAAAAAATTTGGCCGAATTTTTTTTTTTAATTTTTCCCAAAAAAAAAATCTGTTTTTCCCATAAAAAAAAAAAAAAACACGGTTTTTTTAAAAATTATTTTTTTTTTCCCATTTTTTTTTTTTTCAAAGGTTTTAAAAAAAAATTTCCTATTTTTTTCCAGGGGGGGAAAAAAAGGGGGGGGGGGACTTTGGGGGGGTTTTAAAACCCAAAAAAAAATTTTTGGGAAGGGGTTCTGATGGGGGAGGGTTTTTTTTTTGGGAAAAGGGGAAAACTTTTTAAAAACGGGGGAAGAGGGAGGGGGGCTTAAAAAAACCCTTTTAAAAAAAAAAAGGGGGACCACTCCACTATTTTTTTTAAAAAGTTTAATTTTAAAAAAAGAAAAAATTTTTTTAAAAAAAAAATAAAAAATTTTTCAAAAAAAAACTTAAAGGGGGGGCTGTTTTATGATTTTTTTTTTTCCCACGGGGCCAATTTTAAAAAAAAAAAAACCCCTCGTTTTTTTTTTTAAAAACCCAAGGGGGCCCGGGGGGTTTTTTGGGATTTTTTTGAGGGGGCCCCAAAAGGGGGCAAAACCCAAAGGGAAAAAAAAAAAAAGAAAAAAACCTTTTGGGGGTTTTTTTTGGTTTGCATTTTTATTTTTTAAAATTTTAAATGATGCGAAAAAAAAAAAAAAAAAAAAAAAAGGGGGGGGTTTTTCCCTTTAAAAGGGGGGGGGGACTCTGTTCCTTTTTTTTTTCATTGGGAATTTAATTCAAATTTATAAAAAAAAAAAAAAAATTAAAAGGGGGTTTTTTTTTTTTTAAAAAATTTAAAAATTTTTAAACCAAAAGGGTTTTTTTTTTTTTTTAAAAAAAAAAATTTCTATAACTTTTTTTTAAAATTTTTTTTTTTTTTCCTAGGGGGGTCATTTGGGGACAAAAAAAAAAAATTTTTTCAAAAAGGGGGCCCGGGGGGGAAAAAAGGGGGGGGAAAAGGGAACCCCCAAAAAAGGGGGGGGGGGCTGGGGGGGGGGGTTTTTCCCCCCCCCCCCCGGGAGAGGGGGGGAAAAAGGGGGCCCAAAAAAGGGGAAAAAAAAAAAAAAAAAAAAAATTTTTTTGGTCCAGGGGGAAAAATTTGGGTTTAAAAAAAAAATTTTTTAAAAAAAAAAAAAACCCCCTTTTTTTTTTTTCCCGGGGATGTTTTTTTTCCTTTTCCCTTTTTTTGTTTTTTTTTTTTATTAAATTTTAAAAAAAAAAAAAAGGGGCCCTTTTTTTAGAAAAAGGAAAAAAAAAATTTTAGTAGTTTTTTAAAAAACCCAAAGGGGGAAAATTTTTTTTTTTAAAAAAAAGGTTTAATTAAAATTTTGGGAAAAAAATTTTAATTTTTAAAAAAATTTTTTTTCTTAATTTTTTTATTTTTTAAAAATTTTTTAAAAAAATTTAAAAAAAAGGGGTTTTCAAAAAAAAATATTTAGCCCCAAATTTTGTTTTTTTTTCCCAAAATAAAAGGGGCGGGGTCCTTTTTTTAATATTCGGTGTTTAAAAAAGGGTTTTAAAAAAAACCCCCCCCAAAGGGGGGAAAAAAAAAGGGTTTTTTAAATTTTTCAAATTTTAAAATTTTTTAAAATGGGGGGGGAAGTTGGGGCTAACATTTTTAAAAGGGTTTTTTTTCCCAAAAAATTAAAAAAACTTACGGGGGGGGTTTGCGGGGGCTATTTTTCGCCCCCCCCCAAAAAAAATTTTTTTTTAAAAAAAAAAAAATTTTACGGGGGGAAAAAAAATGCTCCCCCCAAAAAAAACCCCCCCAAAAAAAATTTTCCCCATAAAATTTCCCGGGGGTTTTTGAAAAAGTTTTTTGGGGGCATGGTACCCCCCCAAAAAAAAAAATTGGGGGGCGGGGGTTTTTGGGGAAAGGGGGGGGGGGGGGGGGCCCAAAACGTTTTTTTGGGGGGGGACCGCCCCGCCCATTAGGGGGCCCCCCCTTAAAAACATTGGGGGGGCCCAATTTTTTTGGGGGGGGGTTTTCCCCGGGCCCAATTTTTCCCAGTATTTCCCCAAAGAAAATGGGAAAAAAGAAAGGAGTTTATTTTTGCGGGGATTTTTTATATTTTTTTTTTTTTTTTCCCATTTTTTTTTTCCCCCCAAAAAACCCCCAAAAAAGGGGAAAAAGCTAAAAAAAAAGGGGGGGAAGTTAAAAAAAAAAAAATTTTTTAATTTTAAAGAAAAATGGTGGGGGGGGGGGGAAAATTGGGAAAAGGGCCCGGGGATGTGGGGGAAAAAAAAAAAAAAAATTTTACCGAAAAAAAAAAACAAAAAAAGGTTTTAAAAAAAAAAATAAAAAAGATTTTTCAATGAAAGGTTTGGGGGAAACCCTTTTTGGGGGTTTAGTTTTTTTTTTTTGGGTTAATGTTATCACAATAAAATTTTTTTTTTTTTAAAATAATTTTTTTTGTTACTTTAAAAAATTAAATTTTTTCCCTTTAAAAACCCGTTTTTTAAAAAATTTTTTAAAAAATTTTTTTTAAAAAAAAATTATTAAAAATTTTTGGCCTTTTAAAAAAATTTGAAAAAAAAGGAAAATTTAAAAAAATTAAAAATTGGGGGATAAAAATTTTTTTGGGGGGGGGGGGGGTTTTTACGGGGGGGGGGGGGGGGGGGGGGGTTTTTTTTAAAATTTTTTAAATTTAATTTTGGGGCTGTTTTTTGGGGGGGGGGTTTAAAAAAAAAAAAGATTCGGGGAAAAAAAAAAACTGCGGGGAGGGTTAAAATTTACTGATTTTTTCTATTTTCTATTTTGGGCAGTTTCCGGGTTTAAAGGGGGTTTTTTTAAAAAAAAATAAGGGTTGGGGAATTACCCGCAATATTGATGTCTTTTAAAAATTTAAAAAAAAAAATTCCCCTTTGCTGGGCGGCTTAGGGGGGGAAAAAAAAGTGCTGGAAATTTCCCCCCCGCTGCTGGGGCCGCTTGCTAAAACCCCCCCGGCGGGAAATTTTACAGCAGTTTTTTGGTTGGGGAAAAAAATTTTGGGCCGGGGTTTCCCATTTTTTTTGGGAAAAAAAAATCCCAGGTTTGTCGGGGAAAAAATAAGGGGATGGATCGGTTTTGTTGGGCCAGCACTCGGGGTTTCCCCATTTTTTTTCCCCCGGGGGGGCCCATTTTTTTGGGGGATTTTTTTTTTTTTAACTTTTTTTTTCCCAAAAACCTTTTTTAAAAAGCATTTTTTCGGGCGGGGGGGGGAAAAGGGGGGCCGGGGGTTTTTTTTCCCCCTTTTTTTTCCCCAAAAAAAATTTTTTTTTTTTGGGGGGAAAAAAAAAAAAATTTGTTTTCCCTTTTTTTTTAAAAAAAAAATTTTTTTTTTTTTTTTTTTTTTTGGGGGGTTTTTTGGAATGCAATTTTTTTTTTTCTGTTGTTTTTTGTTTTTTTTGGTTTTTCATGAAAAAAAATTTTTCATAAAAAAAATTTTTTAAACCTCAACAAAAAAAAAAAAAAAAAAAAAGGGGTTTTTTAAAAAAATTTTTTTTTTTTTAAAATTTTTTTTAAAAGGGGGAAAACCTTTTGGTTTTTTTCCCATTTTTGGGAAAAAAAAGGGGGCCCCCAATTTAAAAATTTTTTTTTGTTTTAAAAAATTTTTTTAAAATCTTTTGCCTTTAAAATTTTTTAAATTTGGGAAAAAGGTTATTTTTAAATAGAAAAAAAAATTTTTTAGCTTTTTGGGTTTTTTAAATTTTTTTTTTTTTTTAATTTTTCTTTTTTAAAAAATAAAAAAAAAAAAAAAAAACTGAAAAAAAAATTTTAAAAAAAAAACTTTTTTTTTTTAGGGGGAAAACCTTTTTTCCAATTTTTTGTTAAAAAAAAATTAGGTATTTTTGGGGCCCCCAAAAAAAAAAAACATTTGCAAAAAAAAGGAAATATTAAAAAAAAAAAAAATTTAAACCTTTAAAAATTTTTTAAAGAAAAAATTTATTTTTAAAATTTAAAAAAAATTTTTTTCCGGGTTTTGGGGGCCCACTTTTTTTTAAGGTTTAAATTTCTTTTTTGGAAAAAAAAAAAAAAAAACCGGGTTGGTTTTTTGGGGGGGGGGGGAAAAAAAAAGGCGTTTTTTTTTTTGGGGAAAAAAGCAAAAAAAAAAACAAAAAGGGAGAAAGGGGAAGGGGGGTTTTTTGGTTTCCCTTTTCGAAAAAGGGGAATTTCCCCCCCCCAAAAGGCCCCTTTTTTTCGTTTTCTTTTTTTGGGGAAAAGGGTTAAAAAAAGGGGGGAAAAAAAAAAGTTGCTGGGGGGGGGTTTTTTTTATCCCCCCTTGTCCCAATTTTTAAAAAATGGGCCCAAAAAAAAAAAACAAAAAGGGTTTTTCGCCCCCTTTTAAAAAGTTTTCCCGTTTTGGGTTTTTTTACTTTTTAAAAATCTTTTTTTGGGGGGGGGGGGCCCCCCCCCCCCCCCCCCCCCCCCCCTTCCCTTAAAAAACCATTTGGCCCCGGGGGTTCCCCCTCGGGGGGGGGCCCTAATTTAGAAATCGGGGGGGGAAATTTTTTTGGGGAAAAGCAAAAAAAAAAAAATTTTTAAAAAAAGGGGGAAACGGGGGGCCAAAAGGTTTTCGTTTTTGTAAAAAGGGGGGGGTTTCTTTTTGGGCCCCCTTTTTAAAAGGGGCCCCTGGGGGAAAAAAAACCTTTAAAACCCAATAGTTTTTAAAAAAGGGCATTTTCCCCTCTATTTTTTTTTAAAAAAAAAAAATTGGAAAAATTTTTTGTTTTTTAAAAAAAAATTTAAAATGAAAACCAAAAAAAAAAAATTTTAAAACCCTCAATTTCTTCCCCCAAAAAAAATAAAAAAACCCGGGGGGGACCTCAAATTTGGGGAAAAAGGTTTTTCCCCCCCAAACCCAGGGGGATTTTGGGAATTTAAAAAAAGGGGGGGGGGAGGGGAATTTTGTTTAAAATTTAAATTGAAATTTTTCGGGGAAAATTTTTAAATTTTTTGTTTTTTGGTTTTTTTTAAAACCAAAATTTTTTTTTCCCAAATTTTTAAAAATTTTTTTTTAAGCACCCTTTATTTTGTTAACCCAAAAAAAAAGGGGCTTGGGGGGTTAAATTTTATTTCTTTTTTTTTTTTGGGGCCTTTTTAAAAATTTTTTTTTTAAAAAAAAAAAACTTTGGAAAATTTTTTTTAAAAAAAACCTTTTTTAAAAATTTTAAAATTTTCCCTTGCCCCCTAAAAATTTTAAGGGGTTTTTTAAAAAAAGTTTTTTTTATTTAATTTTTTTAACCTTTTTTTTTTTTTGGGGGGAAAGGTTGGGGTTTTTAGTTTAAAATTAATGGGGGTCGCCCCTTAGAACTACCCACGGGGGGGCTTTTTGGGGGGGGGGGGGAAGGGGGGGTTTTTCGTTTTTTTTGAAAAACCCCAAAAGGCCCCAAAAGGGGGGCCCAAAAGCCGCCCAACCTGAGTAGGGCCCCCAAAAACCCAAAAAAAAACCCGGGTTTTGGGGGGGGGGGGCGACATTCTTTTTTTACCCCCCCGGCTTTGGGGGGGGGATTTGGGGGGAAAAAAAATTTTTTTAAAAACGGGGCATTTTTCCCGGGCCAAAACCCCGGGGGTATTTTTTTTTGGGGGGTTTTTGCCAGGGGGGCCGGGTTTATGGGTCGGAGTTTTTTTTGGGATGCCCGGACCCGAACCGGGGGGGGGGACCCCTTTTTTCCCCCTTTTGAGGCGAATGCCTAAAAGGGGGACGGGGGGCCCCCCCACCCCCCTCGTTAAGGGGAAGAAATTTGTCTCCTTTGATTTAAAAATTTTTTTTATTTGTTTTTAATTTTTTAAATTTTTAATTTTGTTTTTTTTAAATTTTAATTAATAATTTTTTCATTAATTTTTAGTTTTTTTCAGTAAACCAAAAAAAATTAATTATAATTAAGGGGTTTCCCTTTAAAAAAACCGAGTGGAACTTCAAGCTTTGTCTTTTTTTTTTAAAAAGGGCGAAAGGGGTCTTTCGATTTTTTTTCTAAAATTTTTTTGGTTTTTCCCTTGCATTTCAAAATTTTTTTAAAAAAAAATGTTAATTTTAATTTTTGGACCTTTTTCCAAAAAAAAAAAAAAAAATTTTAAAAAAAAAAAAAATTTACAAAGGAAGTGAAAAAATGAAAAGGGGGAAAAATTTTTTTGGGTTTTTTTTTTTTTTTGGGGGAAAAAAACATAAAAAAAATTTTTGCTTTTAAAAAAATTTGGTTTTGTGTAATTTTTTTATTTTTTTTCCAAAAAACGTAATTTTTTTTTTTGGGGGACACACAAACATTAAATTTTTTTTAAATTCCACCAAAGGGGGTTCTAAGGGGCGCTTTTGTTTCCCGAATTATATAGAAACGATATGTAAGCGTTTGGGCAAGTATGCAAAACAAAATTCGGCCATCCTTTTTTGTAGGGGGACAACAAACACTTTTCACACGGCATGCTATATTGGAAGGATGGAGTGATGTATAAACTGAATCATTTTGTACCCTTTTTCCGATTCCTTGGGACCAAAATGCTGCTGCTATTTGGGGCTCACTTACACCCTGTTATCCAGAATCATTGAAAGTAAAACCCCAATTTAACACCTTCATGGAATGAGTGACAGCCGTCAACCATTAGAATAAAAAAATTTGTTCACATAATCAGCACTGTTCTAAAGGAAGACCTTCCACGCATAAAAAGGGGTTATTTGGGAAATTATACCGAAGCAGGGCAGGGAAAAAGGAGCGCCTGAGGGGTTTGGGGGGAGTATTAAACAACTGCGGACAAAATTTGTGGCTAAAGGCGCAGATTTAGCCATACCACACCTTTTTTGGGCACGCAGAAAGAAGTGGTTGGTGGAAACAACTGCTGTTACAAAGGATGGATAATAAAATGGAGGGTTTTTATTGTATGGGAAACCAATCTATCCTTTTAAAGGGACTGCAAAGGTTCACCAAGTAACCTGGTCTGAAGAAGCTTTAAAAACCATTTACAGAAATTGATTTTTTTCGATTGTCGCCCCAGGGAAGTTGTAACCCATTATGAAATTAAGCCAGCTACCAAGCGAAGCCGATGTCAAGGGGCACCCAAGAAATAAAACCCACCTAAACTAGTGCCATTATACAAATAAAACTAAAACTAGCAACTTGGGAAAAATTTTCATTTTCGGGGGATTGGGTTTTTGTGATCTACGCATCATCTTTATCCCGGGAAATGACCAACATTGTGGGAAGTAATGTGAAAAAACGCAATGGGGAAAATCAAGAAATGAGTGTTCAAGTGGCCAATCAAGGTGATGTATGCGTACATCAAGATGACATAAAATCAAAAATATCTGCACCATTCCATGCAAAAAAAAATCAGGACCCCCAACCACAATGTTTTTTTTCAAGATCATCCAAAATTTCCAAAAATTTTGAAAAAAATTGATTTGATTTATTTTACTCATGTATAATTTGTATTGAAATCTTCCTTTACTTTTTTTCATTCTCCTGTGTTTGATGTCATTCCCCGGTGGGAAAAAATTTAAAAAAAATTTTATATGCTAATTTTTGAATTTTTTTTTGTGATTTAATTTTTTTTTTTTGCTAAAAGTCCCATTTAAGGCAAATGACCACATAGAATCTAAAGGATCTCTAAACTAAAAAAAACTGCTTTAAAAACAAAAAAATTTTAAAACAAATTAAATTTTTTAAACCCAAAATTGGGTGCGAAGTGAACGAACAAAGTTTGCCGAAAAATAAAAAGGCCCTACATGGCTTTCCACAAGTATTGCTAAACAAATGTGGGAAATGTGTCTTACGCCATGCTCAATGCTTCCCACCAAGCGAAATTTCTTTTTCCAAGAAAAAAAAGGTATCACAGCTTGCAGAAGAATTTTCTTTCACTGGCGTCAATGTCACGCGGAAAAACGTAGATATTTGCCCCCGGCGTGAACGTATTAAGCTAGTGACTGAGGCTTCAAATAAGTGTTGGGACAGTTTCCAAAACTGATATATCAGGGGCCACATTACATCCGCTCGGCGATCCCAACTTTTCAAACAAAACAGAATTTGGGGGGTTTTATCAATAGATAAAAACCCAGAAATAAAACCCCAAAGAGGGTAAAACGAAAAAATTTTGGGCACATATTGTACATGAAACACCCTATTGGATGGTTAGTAGGGTGTGGTGAGTTCTGGGTCTTTTTGTAAAAAAATGAGCGAAGAGCTGCACCAATAATTAAACCAAAAAAAAAGTGACACTTTAAATTTTTACTTAAGGAAGAAACATTTAAAATATTCCAAAATTTTTAAGATTTTCGCGTCAGGGCGTCATTGGGTAGGGAGAGGAGCGTACGTTCCAAAAGGAGTGATTTTTTTTTTTATGGCAAAAGCGGTCGCTATGAGTCATACAGGGACCAACGTGTTGCTCACCCCCCCCCCCACAAAAAGTTAATGGTTACTGCCTTGGGTTAATGTAAACAAAAGTTCCGTTTCTTGCTTATGGGGAATGTGAGAATGATGGTTAACCCTCTTTAACTGCTCAGTTAAACGTTGTCACGCTTTAAAAAAAAGCTGGATGTTTTCATTTGAAATACACGGTTCCAAACCTTCGAATGAGTTTCGGACATTTTTAATCGGTTTATTACTTAGTTAGATGCAGTGAATTATGCCTCGAAATCAACTTTTCTCATTGGTTCAATGAAAAACCAAATAACTGGTGCGAAATTGCCATCGATTGGAGATGTTTGCATGTATTTTTTTTCAATTTGCGGGAAAAAAACGTGAACTTACAAGAAAGTGCCTTCCCTTGTAATCGATGAAGTTTTCGTATTTTGGAGAAAAGCACGGATTCCTACACGCAGTTGTCCCCAGCTAAAAATAAACTGCAGTTTTTCTACAGAACTGAAGTATTTCTGAAGGTTTTTTTTACGGTCAACTGCAAATGTTCTGCATTTTTTTTTGAGTGCTATTTCAACTAGAAAAAAACCTCAATAACTTTGAAACTATTCTAAAGTAAATTTTAAGGGATTTTATTTTCTCACTTTTACATCCGTCAGAAATCCTTATGTGTAATCTAGTGCAATTTCAACTAGAAAAATCACTCAGTAACTTTAGTTGTTAACCGAAAAAATACTGAAAGATTTTTTTGTGGAGCCAACTCGACTAAAATTACTTCAGATATTTTGTGACGGGGGGGTGAAATATTTTAGAATTTACTCTTTTTTTGAATATCTAACATCTTTGTGAGATGTTAACCACACAAAAAACTTTATTTTTTATGGTTCTATTCCAACTATAAAAAACTTTTTGAGAATTTAAAAAAATACTGTTAAATATTATGTGCAAAAATTTTAAATTGTTAATATCATTATATTCAGTATTTATAAATATATTTTTCAGTTATATCCATCAAAATATTTATTTTTTTGGAATTTATGATCAATTTTGAAAAACTAGAACTTGAAAAAACTTTCGATTTTACCGTTACACAATTTCAAGCATTCCTTAGAAAAGATAAGTTGCTGTAACGATCATTTTTTTTTTTTAATTCAATAGCTTTAATATTGAAGAAAGCAGGATGTTCTCTTTATTTTAAAAGATCTCTTTTGCAAAATTTATTGATAATTTATAGGTGTTTCTAACTGCAAAATTAATTTATCTTATACAGTAAAAATTAAAGTTGATGATAAAATTATTCAATAAATTGAGCAAACATATTATTTCCCATATTAAAAAAAATGACATAAAATGGGAATAGTTTATGCATCAAAATAATAAGAGGCGAGTCTAACATATATTTTGGGACTTTTCTTAAAATAAATCCTTAGAATTTTATTAAGATAAGTCACGGTTAGGGTCAAACAATGCTTTTGAATAAATTTTTAAATTAAAATTATTGAACAGAATCTGAAAAACATTATATTTCGAAATTTTTAATGGATAATTTTTTAATATTTTTTTTTAATTTGTATCATTTTGGAATATCAAAAAGTAAAAAATCACGGTAAAGTTAGATGTGAGCAAAAGTTTCTAATAATATCTAATCTCCCGGATACATCCTCAAAACTTTCGTTCCAAAAGTGGGTATTTTTTATAATACAAGCAAAGGATTGAAAATAAGTCTTGGTTTTAAAGAAAACGATATTTAATGGTTAAGAAATGATTTATATTCATTTCAAAACTCCAAAGCGGCATGCGCATATACTTGTGAATATCAAAGTGACCCCCCCCCCCCCCCCCGTTAAATTATTCTATTAATTTACAACATTAAATATTAAGTTTACATGCGGTACATAAAATCAATTTTGGAAAACTGTCATTGATGAGTTAGTTTATTTCGAGTTACTACTTAAAAAACATAGTAAACTATAGCTGTATATATATCCGGCGTTTGTACCGGTTGTAAATAACAAATTAAATCCAATTCGGAAAAATAATGGGCATGCTTTTCAGGTCTAAGTCAAGACATTAGAAATGCTGAATGAAAATAAATTATTTATCTCGCCTCGTTTAGTTTAAAAAATGTCACGTGGAAACAGAACACCGATCCGAAGGAAAACCAAAAATAATGGGCATGTTTCTATTGTAAAAGGCAAAGTTCCAGTGAATACAAATCCAATTTGGGAAACATTTATTGCTTTTAAAAAGAATCGCCTTAAGTTTTTGTTTTGTATTATTCTTTATTTCTATAGCAAAAAATCTTATTGTAATTCTAAAGTAAACTTTCAATGTTCTAAACGATCATCATAAAAATCATATTAATGATAAATTGTTTGAATTTTCAAAATCTTGTTTCGAAATTTTCAAAAAGATTTGGATTTTAATTTGACAACGTTAATAATGTACCACTTTCTAAGTTTTTATTTACTACTTACATTGATTGCATTTATATTATATCTGTGTACTTTTGTCTGTTATACAGTTTATAAATTAATATTTATTATATTTTTATTTTCTTTTTAAAATTAAATGAAATTATTTCTCTGTTTTTCGCCAAACTTAGTTAAACTTTAGAAAATTGGTAATGGCCCAAAGGAAACGGAAACAAAGCTAAGCAGTAAGCGCCATATCCAAGCCTGTTTATATTCTACCTATCTACGCTTTCAATTTGCTTTTTAATAAGAAAAACTTTGTTTTTATAATGGAGTACGTTTTAGTTTATTTTTTGAGGAAAATAAGTACTCAATACTATAGCTAAAAGAAGCACTTCCGCCTGCACAACTAAAACACATTGATTTCCCAAATTGGGACAGGAAAAAAGTAGTTGAAACAAATTGGCACGACGAAACTTATCCTGGATATTTTTTGCAATTTGGAGGTAAGTAGCTATTATATGTATTGTTCTTTTAAATTTTTATTTCGTATGTAGTCACTTTATTGTAAATTTGCTATTTTTCAATGTAGGGTGTTGTCTACCCGTTTAGGAGCGATATAGTGAGAGTAAGGGTTAAGTGAAAATTTGCAACTAAAATTAGATTTTGTCCCTGATGGATCTGCACAATTCAACTCTCGGGCCGAGCACTTACAGCCTGAGAATCCTTCAAATTCAATTATAATATTTTTTCATGCTTAGACATAGTGTCTCCTGTTGGTTGTAACTCAGTAATTTAGATTCAAAGGAAAGTTGTTTGGAAGACTTATTTTCATGACAAGATACGAATTTTTGTTGTGACACTAATATACATGATCGTTTCCAGGAACTTTTTAAGAAGTTTCCAGAATTTAAGAAGACTGTTAGTTTTTCAAATATTTTAAAATCCCTATCAATTTTCAGATGATAAAGAAGAAATGGAAACCATTATTGATAGCTTGGTGACTGGATCGAAGACATCGAAAGATGTTCCAGTTATACAAAAAGTTCGAAGTAAGAAGAGTCGGACTTTTCTGCACCAGCAAGACGGTTCAGCAGTTGAAATGCAGCAGTCTAAACGGTATGTTTTTTCTATATATCTATTAAACTTGGTTCATATATTTATCTTAATTTTTGTAAAGAAATATCGTAAATTTGTCGAACCATTGGTATTTGTTTCAAGTATTTGGATTGTATTTATTTTTACTTATTCTTTTTTATATTCCAGCGGTCCAAAAGTCTCGAAAAAGTAACTTATTTTCTATATCAGTTTAACAATTTTAGTACCAACAAAGTTTACAATGCAAAGTTTACAGCGCAGTTTCTTCACAGAAACTGATAAATGTACTGGTATAAATCATAATGGCATGCATAAGATACATGGCGGTGTTCTAAATACAAATTTGTACGCAATCTAACATGTTTTTACTATCTAGCAAAATAGAAATAATAATTGTGCTAAATAATTGCAGTGTCTCATCATTTTAAATAAAATATTTAAAAGTTATGTGGTCTTTGTTTGAAATATACATATTTAAAATTTGTTTGACAAGAATAAAAAAATAATATTGTAAAAGATTATAATAAAATAGAAATATGCATTTAATTTTTTATTCTTGTAATTTTTTTACTATATTTAAATAATAATTAATATTTTGAAAAGATATTTTGAGAATTATTAATCAATTGTTTAATTATTTTGCATTATTTTAATTTATATTCTAACACTACATTTAAGTTTAGTGAACATTGCCTAATAATATTGAAGAAATATTGTCTTTCGAAAAGTGATTTCATTAAAAATAAACTAGGTAAAATTCGCTTCCTACTGCCTGTTCTACCTGAGCTTTAACACAGCCAAAAAATAGATACTGTCTAATAAATTAAAAAGTATTCATTTGTTGAATTTTCCGTTTCGATCATCGGCGATTTGACGTTTTATGCAAATTTTTCCTTTGTTACTTGGTTCGGTCTATGACGTCACATCGGTATGACGCAATGACCGGAAGTTGGGCGGTTCTGCATTTCAGCGAATAGGATGGATGGATGTTCGGGTTTTATGGCGCAAGGGCATCTTAGGCCACCAGCGAATAGGAGATAGCCAGGTGTTGAAGAGGGATTTATAAGCAGGTGTTAGGTTTTCTACGGGTGTTGACATTACCCGTTTTATTCGTTGAATTGACCAGACGTGTATTTTTTTTTGCCCGCGCTGATCCTGCTTTCTTCATTGGCAAGTCATTTTGGCTGTATCTTAATGAATGGTTCCATGGCGACCGGTATTCCCGGCGCCTTCCCCCCCCCCCCCCCCCCCTCCGTGTCTTTTAAATTCTGATAACGACAGGACTGAAATTATGGACACGGAAGCTCCTAGCAGCTGTTTGAAAATGATCGAAATCGATAGGGAAATTATTAAGTGCAGAGAGGAAATTGATTCTACCGCTAAACTTTTAAGTATATTAGATCACCGATTTGATAACATCAAAGATAATAGTATTCACATTTCTTTAACCTCGCAACATATCGCCCTCTATGATAGGAACGAAGAACTAATGGCTAAACTCACGAAACTAAAATGTTTAAATAAACAGTGCCCTAGCCATCATAATAAACACAAACGGCTAGATTACGGCATTTTATTACCCATGATGCAACTGCAAAGAACGTCATCATGACGTCACCCACGCGGGTGAAATTTGAAACCGAAACAAAATGGATTTGCGAAGTAAATGTTTAGAGTGCAATTTAGAGACGAATTTATCTGAAACGCTACGCGAACAGACGTTTTTGCTGTTTCGAACACGATCGAAATAAGCCCCTCGTTACGAACGATTTCCAAGACGACCGGAAAAGCTGATTTAACGTGAAACATCATTCCCTATCGAGCTCGAACACTAGCTTTACGAACGAATTCGCACACGCCCCTTTTAACGTGACGTATTTCTGCCCGTAACCAATGAAATAATTCGAATTTTCGGACGGCTGAAAGGCTATTTTACAAAATTAACTGCAACTTTGATTACATTGCTTCTTTTGTTCGTTTTGTTTTGATTCCAAAGTGCATTTATTTATAAGTATAGAGAGTTACCATGTCAACAAAATGCAACGAAACTAGCAAAGAAGAGATGGAAATTATTCTTCTCTATGTCGAGAAATTCCCCGATTTAATGACAGGAAAAATAGGAGGGTATTTTAAAG
>JAFNEN010001641.1:0-28007 GCA_019343175.1 Oedothorax gibbosus | reverse complement strand
TTGAATGCGCTTGGAAAGAAAGATCCAAGATGAAGTTATCCAATTTGGACTGACCTTCAAGGCTGATATGTGAGTTAGTGACGTGTGAGTGAGTGACGATTCCGTAGGAAAAGTCAAATAACATTATTTTCAAAGAATTTTTTATAAGGTTTAGAGATTGTATGTTAAACTACATTTAAATGCCCACAATTTGAGACATGTAAAAAAATTCTCGCACTTATCTATAATCAGTAAATGAGATTGAGTGAGTGACGACAGTAAAAGACTCCCATGATATTTTTAATACTAAAAGTACTGTAAAAACGTTATCACTCATGGATCAAAACAACTGATGGCTGATTTAGAAGCCTCAATCCTTTAAGAATAACATGCCAATTTAAATTCTATTTCTTAGTTGTCTAGTAAGTTTTTAATTTAACTTTAAAGCAGTGTTATAAGAGTGACCCTATAACCCAGGGACATTGCATACTCATAAAATTACATAAAGCTATTGATAGTAGAAAAAGATCAGATACATTTTCGGAAGCTACAGAAACTAATTAACCATAAATAGTTCCGCCAAAAAGGATTATATATTAAAAACGGCCTTTGTTATCCCTGAAGGAATTGCTCGTGAATTATAATAATATTGACTATATGGTCTCGCAAGCGGTGACCAGGTTCAACCAGATGACTACACAAAGAGTTGTCTGAATAAAAGAAACAGATGGTTTCATCTGGCGACATGAATATTTGACTGCCTGGGCTTTTAGGTTGGTTTGTGTGTGTTTTGTTTAGTTTAGTTTGAATTATCGTCGCACTAGAGCTACACGTGGGCTATTGGCGACGGGCGTCGTATTTTAGAACCACAGTCAAGTGACGCGTGTTTTATACTGAAATATGGGGTTGTAAAGTAAAGTATTTTATGTTTAAGGTATACGTATACCTTTGACAATTTTTTTTTATTTTCTTATGAAAAAAATTAAAATTTATACCATAAATAAGGTACCCATAGACTAAGTGTTTTATGTTAAAAAAAATTACAAAACTCAATTAATTAATTACTTAATTAGCAATTAGTACGCTAATTAACCTAATTTTTGATTTGAAATTATGCAAATTCTATTATACTTAGAGAGCTAATTCTTTTTGGAATATGTTTATTAAACCTTTTTTAATGTTTTGTACCTCAATCAAGTTCTTTGTTTAAATAGAACATATTATATGAATTTTTATCCTAGAACACTAAAATAAAACAAATTTTCCCCCCACTTTTTTATAGTTAAAAGCTTCTAAAAAATTTATCTACAAACACAAACAAAAGTCTGAGGTACAAAACATGCTCCAAACATTTCTGATTACAAAGTTGAAAACCAATTTAAAAATTTTAAATAGAGCTTGAGATATCACTGTTTAAGTGAAGTGCAAATGCAGAAAAAAACTTTCTTCAGAAAATGAACTCAAAGTTTTCAACACATATTTTTTTAGGAAGTTGTTCATTTCAAAAGGGTTGATGCATTATTGTTACAAAACTTGATGTTAACCATCAGTCCATACATAAAAATTATTGTAATTTGCTTATTTATGTTAATAAAAGGACAGAAAATTATTGAACAGCACAAAGAAGGAGGGTTTGTTGGCTTAAGTGTGCGTGTAGTGTAGTGGGTTCTCATATTGGTATTGTATGGGTCGATCCTATAATAAGAATCGACCCTTCAAAAATTGTTTACATTTGTGTATAAAAATAGCCAACAAACGTAAATAAAGGATGGGGAAAATGATGGGTTTGTTCAAACGTTGTATTTACCTATTTTTCAGACGGCACCTCCTCTATGGGGGGCACATAGAACGACGGAAAATCTCCAGCACCATAAGTTGGACCTTCTTCTTTGCAAATCTTGTCAGAGTTGCTCTTCTTGACCCCCCGGATATGTTTGCGCCTCAGTTTTCTTGCAGGAGTTGAATGACGAGCACATTCCGATATTCTGGTTTTGTCTCGCTTGGCAATGCCTTCCACCATGAAATATCCAGGGGTGATGCCCAGGCGCTTCATGACTTCCAGTTCAACTTTATTCCCAGAATTGAAGTGGATTACCGCATCGTAGGTTGACAACTTCAATACATGGATGCCAGCAAACTTGGTTTTAGGGCATCGCTTCCAAATGGTCCCATGGAAGCTCTCATTCGCGTTCTGTGTCATCCCGTGTAAACACTTGGCAAGCATTTTTTCATCTGTCAGCCGTTCGTAAACAGGCTTGATATGCTTCAATATCTCCAGGGGTAAGCCTTCCTTGTGCTTGTATTCATCAACACGTCCTGCAGCAACAGCCTTTTGGTAGGTGCACCAGCTCTCCTTTCCAGTGGGACATTTGGTATGAAGCGGATGTTCTTCTGTGGCGGACAAGTGATAGAATGTACTCCAAATTGCATTGTACATTACCTTCACGGATGAAGTATTACTTCGTAAGGCCATGCCAAAGTAGTTTTGCATTTTGTTGACTTTCTTCAAGGTTAGGTTACCTTTTCCTCTCACAGCCGCTTCTTCTTTCCTCAATTTTCGGAGGGCAGTGCCGAGTCGCTTTTGGTAGTGACCAACGCATTCTTTCTTGACAATTTCCTTGCCGTCGTACGGGTCTTGGGCACACACATCCACAAAAGCCTTGCTGTCGCCATCACCGTAGAATTCTATGTACTCCAAACCACGTAGTGCTTTGGAGCGTAGAAAGATGCGTGTCGCACCGCAGGCCTCCATGCCGCCGGACGATCCGGTGTAGTTGGCTGAGCACACATGGGCGGCTTTCCATTTTCGAAACTTTTCTGTGGTTTTATCCTCCTTGTTCATTTTCTGACAACCGTGGCAGTGCTTAGAGAGGACCTCGACATCCAAAATCTCTCCGGTGTTGATGGATATTGTGGTGATGACGCCGTTGAGGGAGCTGTATCCTCTTCTGTGCCAGGTCCCATCGACGGAAACGCCACACTCCGTAGTCTGGGTAACATCCTTCACACGATGAGACGCCATCCGCATCACTTCGTCAGCAAGCTGTTGCACCACCAACAAAATCTTCCTTGCACCTGCATTGTAGGCAGATTGGTTTGGTGGAGGAGGCAGGTTCATCACGGACATGAAGGTTGATGCTTCTCGGTGACCACATCCAAGCTGTCGCATGGCATATATCATCCTTCGATTTACATCTGGTGCTAGTCCGGTCTTTTTTGTTGACGGAATGGGATCCTCGCTTTGGTACTCACAGTTGTAGCATAATATGAAAAACTCGGTGTACCCACCATTCCTGGACTCAGTGTCTTCGTATACAAACAAGGTTTTCGAAGTACAATGTGGACAGTCAAAACTGCTGACCAAACTGGTTAAACAGTTCATATCCACAATAAAGTTCTTCCCATCATGGTCTTTGGGCTTGACTTGAGCTTGATTGCTTCGAAGTTTTCTTTCCGAGGCGGATTCAGTGGTTACTGTTGCCGGTGGAACATCTTCAGTTTGAGTTTCAACAACATTTTCTTCAGCAGCCGTTTCATTTCTTTCATTATTATTGGAATTATGCTGGTTACCACGATATTTTCTTCTTTTACTCCCTCTTCGAGACGCTGAACCCATATTTTTAACACGGAATATCAATTTTCGAGAGAAAAAAACGTGTAGTTGATTCGCGTTTATTAAAAAAACAACTCAACTTACAGTTAAGATTACAGTTAACTAACTTACCTGACAATTTACAAAATAATATATATTTTTTAATTTATAAAAATTAATAATGTATTTCTAAAACGTTTTAATTTCAAAACTGAAACTAAAAAAAATAACACTAAGCCTAACTTCCATGAAACCGAAACTAAACCATTTTTCAGAAAGGCTTGCACGAAAATATTTGTAGATCAAAAACTATTGCATGGATTTTTATGATTTTGGTACCATTAGAAAGCTGGATAAACAGAGCATATTTATCAAAAATAAAAAAAAATTGCAATTTTTAGTCATTTTGCACTTTTTCAAAGGTGTACGTATACCTTAAACCTGGCCAGGTCAAAAAAGAGGTTCGGGAGATCCGATTTCGGACACGCAAACTGCTTGTAATAGAACTTTTGGGCAAGAAGTAAGTGCCGATTTTAAAGCGGGAGGACCCTTGCTTCCTGTAAGAGAACAGGGATTGGTGCCCATCGAGGGAAGTCAGTAGCCACCCTAATAGCCATGGAAGGTTCTTGTTCCCCATGAGTTAGAGGCAATTGCTTTGATAGCGTTGAGTTTCTTTATCGACTTTTCCTTTAGGTAATCAAAATGATACCGAAAGGTAAGGTTTCTAGAGAAAAAGACGCCCAGGATTTTAATATTATCAACTGAAGGGATTGGCTGACTATTAAAATGAAAACAATTTGAGTTCCTCACCATTTTGTTTGAGAAGTTAATACTTTCGCATTTAAAAGGAATGATACTTAATTTCCAGACCTTGCACCAATTGTTAATGTTATCGAGAGTTAGCTGGGTTTTAATTATCAGTCTCTGGAGGTATTTGTCACTATGAAGGATAAAAATATCGTCTGCATAAGTGAAGCACTCGACATCGTCCGGAATAACATCGAAGATGTCGTGCATGTATATAGAGTAAAGGAAAGGGGACGTGCAGGACCCCTGCGGGACTTCTAGATTACTGGGAAGGGATTGAGAGACAGTATTCCTCCAGGAGAAAAAATAAACTTCTATTGCTGAAGAAACGATGGATGAAGAGAGCGGCTTTACCTCTAATGCCCCAGTTTAAATTTTTGACCATTAGCCCATCTCTCCAGACAGTATCATATGCAGCTGTGATATCAAGTTTAATAAAAAAAAACCAGTACTTATTCTCATTCTTGGCCAGGGTAATTTTGTGATGAATTAATGACAGCGCGTAAGTGCAGTCTTTGTGGGGGATGAAGCCACAAAGGTTGTTATGAAACTTAGAGGAAACAGTAAACTCTCTCTTCTCTCTCTTGATGATCCAAGAAAGTAGCATTTTTTCAAAAAGTTTACAGCAAACCGCTGTAAGCGATATGGGACGATAAGAGGAAATTTCATGCTAGGGTTTCCCGGGTTTGAGGATTGGGATGACCTTTGAGACGAACCATTCACTCGGAAAATCCTCTGAATTCCAGACACCATTGAAAAGGTCAAGAAGCGTTTTGATGTAAGGAATGGGGAGGAGCTTTAGAAACTTTGCACTAATCTGATCATTCCCTGGAGATGTATTTCTGAGTGATTTGATGCACTGTTGAATTTCAGTGAGAGAGAAGTCCTCATTGTACTCTGAGTTCTCGTCACTATCAGTATAAGTAAAGGGGATCGGGACTGCAACGTTGTGATTGGAAAAATGTTGGACAAAGAGGTCAAATTGAGTACCTGGATCGGAAATTGTACCATTGTTTGTAAGAATCGTCAGATTACTATGAGGGGATTGGTTAGTTCTATTGTGAATGCAGTTGATAATTTTAAAGATTTTTTTTGAGTGATTACAAGGTCACGCTCAATAAAGCAATGCAGGCATATCCTTACCCAATCCCTGCAATAAATAACTTACTTTCAAACCTGCGGGGTGGAGGCTATTACGCTAAAATAGACCTTGCGCAGGCTTACCTCCAATTGGCCGTGGATGATGAGTCTGCGGATGCTCAGACCATTGTTACACACAAAGGGGCCTTTCGAGTAAAAATACTTTAGTTTGGGGTAAACGTTGCTCCAGGGGTTTTCCAGCATCTTATGGAAGATCGTTGCGCTGGTTTGGAGGGCGTTGTGCCTTATTTTGATGATGTACTCATCAGGGCAGAATCTTCAGCACAGCTGGCTGAGCGACTGCGGAAATTTTTAGCACGTCTTAGGAAAGCAGGGTTGAGGGCTAAAAAAGAAAATTGCTTGTTCGGCGTTTCAGAGGTAGAGTTTCTTGGGTTCCGAGTTGATAAAACTGGGATTCACCCATCTAAGGGTAAAGTTGAAGCAATTCGAGCAGCCCCTAAGCCTGAAAATAAGCAACAGTTGCAAGCTTTCCTGGGTTTAGTTAACTTTTATCACAGCTTCTTACCAAATAAGGCTTCAATTGCTGAGCCATTGCATAGACTATTAGATAATGATGCTCCGTGGATCTGGTCATCTGACCATACAAAGGCTTTTAACTCCCTAAAACAATTGATATCCTCAGAAAGTGCCCTCACTCCGTTTGACGATTCTCTACCTATCGTGTTGACGTGTGATGCGTCCCCATATGGAGTCGGTGCTGTGTTGGCTCACGTCCTGCCTGATGGCCGGGAGGCACCAGTCGCATTTCATTCACGGACTCTCACGTCAACTGAGAGGAATTACGCACAGTTGGATAAGGAGGCACTTGCAATAATTTCGGGGGTTAAAAAGTTTCACCATTTTCTATACGGGCATCATTTTACAATAGTAACTGACCACCAGCCGTTGCTTGGGATTTTTAATAGGGGGAAGGCAACTCCGGAAATTATCTCGCCTAGAATGCTGAGATGGTCTCTCCTTTTAGATGCATATGACAGTACGCTAGTCCATAGATCAGGTAAAAAAATTGGTCACGCTGATGCTCTGAGTAGACTGCCCCGACCTGCCCCAGATCTCGCGGTTCCTAACCCATTAGAGGTCCTTTTGTGGATGATCTTTCTAGCCCTCCGGTGTCCGCGGCTGAAGTAGCTGCAATGACTTCACGTGATCCCGTGTTGTCTAGGGTTTTAAATTTCGTTTTTAAAGGTTGGCCGGAGGGAAATGCGGAACCGGAATTGCGTTCATTTTATGCAAAAATAAATGAACTTTCAGTACATAAGAAATGTATTCTTTGGGGAAATAGGGTAGTTATACCTGGTCCGGGACGTACGAGAGTTCTCGAAGCCCTACATCTGGCTCATCCGGGTATAGAGAGGATGAAAAGTTCGGCACGTTGCTACGTGTGGTGGCCAAATATTGACTTAGACATTCAACATCATGTGGCTAATTGCAGGTTATGTCAAGAGACCAGGCATTCTCCTCCTCGTGCACCCGTACATCCATGGGAGTATACTACAACGCCGTGGTCCCGCCTTCACATAGATTTCGCTGGACCGTTCCAAGGTCGGAAATTCCTGCTGCTCGTTGATTCACATTCAAAGTCGTTGGAAGTGAAAGAAATGTCAACTACCACAGCATCTTCCACCATCGATGTGCTGAGAGAACTGTTTGCCATTCACGGAATCCCAGACGTTGTCGTCTCTGACAATGGTCCACCGTTCGATTCGAGGGAGTACCAGGGCTTCCTTCGAAGTAACGGAATTCGTCAGGTTCTCGTAGCACCTCGTAGAGCCGCTGGCAATGGTCAGGCCGAAATAGTAGTTCAATCAGCTAAATACTCTCTGCGTCGCATCGTCCAAGGGTCGTTTAAGAAGCGACTTGCACAGCACAGTACCTACTCTTCCAACACATTACTCCATCATCTGTCACTAACCTGAGTCCAAGTAAAGTGCTTATGGGTCGGCTACTAGGAAGCTGCCTTGACCTATGCCATCCAGATCTTGTTCGTGAACTTCGTGGAAAGCAGGACACTGAATTCTTGAAGCAGACAGGAACTGTTCGCAAGTTTTCTCCTGATGATACAGTGCTTGTCAAGAATTACTCACGTGGCCCTGCGTGGGTTCCCGCCAAAGTAACAGACGTAACTGGTCCAGTGTCTTACAGAGTCATCACAGATTCTGGTCAAGTTGTTCGAAGGCATGTCGATCAAATGCTCAAGAACCAAGCAGTTCCTCCTTCACCGTCGTTGCCGTCAACTTCAGAAGCGGAGCCATCAACTGCTTCGGACCCAATTTTGTTTGAGCCTCCTTCTGTCGACGTACCTACTGTCACCGGGACTGCAGAGGCTACAACAGATCATACGCCGCAGCCTTCATCGTCAAAGGTTACGCCGCAACCTCCATCACCAAATATATTGTCGCGGCCTAAGCGGAATAGAAGACCTCCTGAGCGCTATGGTTCCTAGCTGGTGTGAGGGAGTGTTGTGATTACAAGTCTGTGTAGACGTAGATCGGCATCAGCCAACAACCACCTGAATATGAACTATGACCGGTAGAACTGTTCTTATATATTGCTAGCGTTGTTGTTGCAACGCGCTTAGTACCCTTGTTACCCTTTACCATGTTGTGTTAATTAAAGCTCTGTTCCTAAACCCTGGTGTTTCCTTATTGGACAAGATGCACATTCAACGTGCAACAAGTTTAACATCTGGTTTTGGGGCAGGGAGCTTCTTACGGGCCAAGATTTTTTCATTTTGTCAATGAGTTCGGCTGGGTTTTATGAAAGTACTTCTTAAGAAACGCATTCGACGGCTGGCTATTCGGAAAGATAAACTGTGATTTGGTCAATAGGGGAATTTCATAGTAGTATTTATAATTATATACTAAACGGGACATAGGTTTAGTGCTTGTTGGACAAAGCTATTATACGTAATACCTTTCTTATAAACAAAACGCGCAAACTAAAACAAAACTCGATTATATGGTTATTGTTTTTAATAAAATTTTTTTTTATAATTTTTATATTTGTCTGTATTACATTATTGCATTATTTATTAATATTAGTGCAAACTACCTTTGTTATTCTCCTGTGTAATTACATTTTTGTTTTTCGGGTAACAACCAATTTGTTATCGATATTAAAGTTTTCAAACAATTACTTATATATTTTTTATTATGAGTGCTAATTTTTATTTAGTGTAAGAAAAATATATTTCAAGTTCTGTCGTCAATGCTACTTTTCTTGTATCATATATTAGGAAAAAGTAGAAATTCAGTTTTTTTTAAAACTCAATTTTAATAAATATTACTATTAGTTCTAAAATGATAATTAAGAAAAATATAAGAAGAAAGATAGCGAAATTTTCGTCTGAATAACCAATAGACATAGGAATATTATTGAGCCAACAGTTACACATATCATGAAAAAGCAAGATAACCGTCTAAAAAACCTTTCCACTGATCCCTTACACTGTTTATCCAGCCCGATCTGTTTAAGCGCCCGATGGCGCTTTTTGCCGATGCCGATTGTTCCAAAATGAAATAGGCCGATGGGCCTAGATTATTTTATTTTTTTCCATCAGCAGATGCCGATGGAAAAAAAGAAATACAAAATTAGGTTATCTCGTATGAAAAGAAACAAAAAATGCGATTTAACCTCGAACCATAATAGAAAAAGTTTTTTTTTAATTTAGGATTTATGCGTTTGTTCATTTAGGTTTAGTTTATTTTGAATTATCGTCGCTCTAGCGCTACACGAGGGCCATTGGCGACGGGCGACGTAATTTAGAACCACGGTCAAGTGACGATCCGACACAGATGAGATGCAAGCCTGCGTCAAATCATCTTACATTTGGAGGGATATTAAGAAACTTGGAATAACTACAAATATGCGAGTTCATGTAACTGGGGATCCCAATCCTCAGCACTTTGCGAACAACCTGTTGCAACTGGGAAATGGCAGCATGTCGAGGGAACATGGAGATGGTTCTATATCGGTGGAAGCCATCGGAAACATTGTAGGAACACAACAGGAGTTGAAGGAAGCAGTGTTTACCAACTTAGCTCAGCACTTCAAAAATTATGCCTGGTTAAGCGAACGTGCAATTCTTGCCCCCAAAAATGATGCAGTCAACCTAATAAACAAGCAGCTTTTGTATGAATTACCAGGAGACCTTCAGCTGTACAAATCAGTCGATACACCTTAAGTATCGAAGATTCAATCAGTTATCCATCGGAATTCCTAAATTCACTGGATCCACCTGGTGTACCCTCACACTGCTTAGAACTAAAACTGGCGCACCTAATTGGCGAAATTTAGACCCCTCTCCCCTAAATTTTGAAACGGTACGCGTCTGACTGTAAAGAAACTTTCGACCAATGTTATTACAGCCACATTTATGACTGGACATTCTGCTGGTGAAGATGTACTTCTCTCGAGAATTCCAATCATCAAATCAGATGTCCCATTCCGATTCAAGCGATTGCAGTTTCCCATCCGTTTAAGTTTTGCCATGAGTATAAACAAGGCTCAGGGACAATCTCTAAATATTGTTGGACTAAATCTAATGAACCCATGTTTCTCCCATGGTCAGCTATGTGTTGGGTGTTCTAGAGTGGGTATGTCTGAAAATCTTCATATCTTGGCTCCAAAAGGAAGGACTGTAAACATTGTGTATACAGAAGCTCTTATTCATTAATGTTTGAATCTTTGGGAGGATGACATCCACTTTTTTAGGTAAATCTTAGGTACTTTATCAATCTTATTGAAAAAAGAACCCCATTTAAATATTCTTTATGATAGATTTTTATTAAGTCAACGGGTTCCCAGCAAGGCGGGACCATACAGCTAGTAAACAGACAGACAGACAGACAGGACAGAGCAGATAGACAGAAAGAAGACGGACAGACAGACAGAACAGACAGACAGACAGACAGACAGAAGACAGACAGACGAAGACAACATACAGAACATCAACTTGATGTTACGAATAATTCATTCGAAATCTTTTGGCAGCTTGCCAACTATCGATTGTTCTGGCAAGCTGCCAGAAAACTTCGCCCATCTCAATAATATTGATAGTTCGAATGTTCTGTCACGCTACTAGTAAACTTCGTCCACTTCGATAGTATCGATAGTTCGATAGTCTCGCTACAGCGAAAACTATCGATTGTTCACTTCGAAGAGCGCCCGCCGTTGAAACTATCGAGTTGCGTACGAAGCTATCAAAAGTCTACGGATGTTTAAGGAACACTAATGCAAAGTTCAAATTTGCAATTGGAGGAAGTGCGGAAGAAACTGTATGAAGAGCATCGACTTAAATGCACTGATAAAAACAAGAATGTGTTTGATATCGCAGTAGGTTATGATGCGGCAGAAGAGGGGACACACTTCCAATTATGGGATAGGCAGTGTCATCGATATCTCAACGGGTTATGTTTTAGACTACATAGTTCTGTCCAAATATTGTGCGAGTTGTACTGAAGCCAAACACGATTTAGGCCCAAACAGCCCAGAATATAGTATTTGGTATGAAGGTCACAAACCTGAATGTCATACAGGAAGTTCTGATGGAGGTGGAAATCGCAAAGCAGTTGTGGTCCAGATCTACCACCCATGGCTTCAGGTACATTGAGTTTCTTGGATATGGGGATTCCAAATCCTGCACAGCATTGCAAGAAGTGAATATTTATGGAACTGGGGTGACACTAGTCAAGGAGGAATGCATCAATAACGTTGGTAAAAGAATGGGAACAGCCCTAAGAAAGCTAGTCGACATCGAAAAGAAAAGAGGAGTTACACTTGGAGGTAGAAAGCAGGGCAGCTTGAAGGACACTACTATAAAGAAGACAACAAGATACTATAGAAATGTCATTAAACGAAACAAAGGAAACCTGGATAACATGAAAAAAAACTGATATGCAATTCTACTGCATTGTAATTCGACAGATGAAAAACAACGGCACAAAAAATGTCCATACACTAGTGATTCTTGGTGTTTCTACAATCGTGCCAAATTTAATTATTAAAGTCCTGTCGACAAAGGCATAAAAACGCCTTTGTCGACAGACGTCTTGGTGAAGATGCTGCCCATTTTTCATCGACTAGCATCTAACATTTTATTGGCAATGTGTTTGAAAGGCGAGACGCAAAATCGCAATGAATCGCTTCACAGCTTGATATGGAATCGTTGCTCAAAAACAACCAATACTTCAAAGTCACGTATAGAAATTGCCGCAGCTAGGGCAATCATGGATTTTAATTGAGGATTGGCCTGCAGATTACAAAATATCTTCGAGTTCGCGTCACTACCACTTGCAGAAAGTTCGTTTGTTCTTTCCAAAATGAAGGACTGTAGACGATTTAGGAAGGCAGCCATGAAAGCAACAACTACCTTTAAAATCTAAAGAAAAAAGTTGAACTTGCTAAGATTAAATTAAATGAGTCATACAAACTTAAAGATGGTGCATTATACTCTCCAGGCATGGACTACTAAACGAATAAGTATGTATTATAAAGTCCAACAAATTTTTAAACTTCAAAACTGTTTTTCACCTTGATCGTGTTTTCGATGACTTTCTGACTTGAAATTAATATAACTCAATATATACTACAACAAATATGTTACAAAGACAAATTAAGATAATTAAAGATAGATTGGTAGTTTAAATACTTAAAAATATATATATAAATTGAAAATAAAACATTAAATATCGTCTGGATAATATATTTGCGTGTTTATTGACTTTTTACAAGAGTTAAATGAAATTAGGAGTTAAGTAATTATTTTCTTAACATTACCATCTAAATTGCATTTTGTTGGTTACCTCAAAACAAGATTTTTATGATTTTACTTTAGATTTTTTTTTATATTTAGATTTTACAAAACACATTTTCTCCCTAAAAATTGCTTCAAATGCTTTAAATTTTTTTTACATGTACTCATGAAAGTTAATGAAGGTTTTGGACCATGGTCAGAATAGAAGAGCTTAGTGGAAGAACGTGCTAAGTGACAAAAAGGTGAAAACGAGATAATGAGCTTCAAAGTTTTTAGATTGCAACTTTTCTCTCATTCACAAAATCATAGTTTTTTCGGCATGATATTTTAGTTTGGTTCTTCAAAATGCTTGGTGGCTTTTGGCTTAGCCGTAATTTACGTCATAACGCGTCATTTACAAAACGCGCTTGACACCTCATGCACTTGGCACGTTCTTCCTCCGAAGTGCTTCAGATTTTGGCCAGTCGCTTAGTGGAAGAACGTGCTAAGTGACATTTTTTAGGAAAATTTGATCCATAAACGTTTCATAATTTCTGTACTAACCTTCCGATTTTCAAAATTCTTTTTCTGTTTGGAAGATAGGACTTCACAGATCTCTTTTATACTTATTAATCGTTTGCCTGTCCGTCCATCATTTTGTCCGTCCGTCCATATCCCTTTCAATTTCCGATCCAAAGTTCCTGATTTTGAAAATTCTTTTTTTTTGGTTCGAAAGTAATAAATTAGATGACTACAATGTATAGTGTTTGGCCACCTGCCTACGTCTGCTCTTTTGTTTCTGTCCGTACGTCCTACTACGCCCCCCCCCCCCAACTTCCTTTGTACCCGTCCAATTTTTAAAGTTATTTCTTTCAATTACCTAATATAAAATATAAGGTAATAAAATTATTGCGATAGGGGTCAATAATCCAAAATGAAGATTTTGTGCTTTCTACACGCTTTGGAGGCTGCTCATTCTAAAAAATTGGTTTTTTTTTACATTCATCCGTCTGTCTGTCTGAAACTACTTTACAGTTTAAAATAAAAGAGCTACGGACTTCAAATTTAGTACACGAGTTCCTAGTTCCTGTTGGACGTCATAATAAGGTTTTCGAGAAAATTGCGCATGCGCAAGTAGAAGCTGCTATAAACTTTTTTTGGTTTTAAAGGTATTGCTGAACAACGAAAATAGATACAGACTTATAATTTCATACACGTGTTCCCTGTATTAGTCGGACGTCAAAATAAAGTTTTCTACAATATTGTGCATGTGCAAGGAGTAGCTGCCATAGAACTTTTTAGGTTTGAAAGTTATTGAAAATACTTTATAAGATATATATATAACTTTTAAATGAGCGTATTGATATATAGTGTTACACATCCCTAGTTTTTTTAAAGATATCAGTCACCTATCTTATACTTTTTGTTCGCCCGTCTGTCCCTACTAAGGATTTCTTTGAGTATTTAAGTTAAAAGAAATTAGGTTATATAAGTTATTTTAGAACTTATTGCTTAATGTTAGATGAGTAAGTTTTTAATTCAAAATATTTTTTAAAAAATACCATTATCACTGAAATTATAAACTAAATACTTTTAAGAATAATAAGACAAATCAACTTAATAGAAAGTATACAAACAGATAGTAAAAGATACACAAATGCATTTGAATTTAATAAATATTAAATTTAAAAGACTTATAAAAATAGATTATAATGCAAGATGTAAGTTTTCGCAAAATATATTTTTAAATAGTTTTTAGATAAGAATAATCGAATTTAAAAACAAACTTTGATGTTAAAAAAAAGTAAAAATAAGTTGTATGGCAAGATATAGATCCTAAGGTTATTTACGTTTTTCTTTCTCCTTTTCAATTAAGGGTTTAATCAATTTTAAGAAAGCTACTTTAATTTACAGCAATTCTACAACGGTCGAACATGATCGTTTAAACAATTTATTTTTGCAATCGTGATGCATAGTACTTTTTTAAAGTCACCGATATTTTAATAAATATTAAGAACTTATAACGTTTTATACTTTGTCACTTTATTTTTACATCAATTATTATAAAAATATTTTAGTTTTACATAACAAAGCAATATCTTGATTAAATTTGTACTTACCGTATAAGCTTTTATTCACACTTTCAAGCAAAAATTCAGTTTTCCGCTTGCTTCTTAATTCCATTTTAATAATTTTAGGAGTTTAGGACATTGCACAAAATGCGTTCGATAGCTTTAGAGATCAAACGTAAAATGGATTTAAAACGATTTTTGTACCCATAATTCATTTTTTTTAAGCAAACCAGATGCTTTGAATGTTCGGTGCAATGTTGTTTTAACGCGAACTGCGAACTGCCATCTCCATAGAGCAGGTGCAACTTTGTTTTAATTATACCATCTGTTCGATGTTAAATTATCTATGTTTATTACCATAAAAATCAGACGACATTTTATAAAATGTTAAAACCTTTAACTCCGTTTAAATTTAAAATCAAAATGCATTTTTTTCCTATTTTGCTAAATGCACTCAAAACCCAGTTTTACGAAATATAAATTTAATTTCATTGATTATATTTAATAATTAAAGTTAATTAGGAAATATTAATTACATTTTGTTGAATTCTTTTCGATTAAAACTACAAAAGAACCATTTGTTTTGATATTAATGCAAGCGAAAGTCTGAAAATTTTCTGCAAACGTGTCACTTAGCACGTTCTTCCACTAAACGATCGTTCCTGAATCGGGCTATTTCGGTGGAAGAACATGCCAAGGATCCTTAGCACGTTCTTCCATTGAAAAAGTGACGAAATCGCGTGCACCTACCAACTTCGTATGCGAAAAATATACGAAATCGAATGTTTTCTAAAAAATTGAAAGCTGTTATGTTTAAAGCAGGTAATAACATGATCATTGACACAAAAATCTCAATTTTTTCAAAAATGTCATTTAGCACGTTCTTCCACTCAGCTCTTCAATTATATCTTGTAATCATTTGATTTTGTGTGTATTTGACACCTATTTTTACCAGCTGAACTTGGTTGTTTGGCTTTGAATGCTAATGGAGTGTGTTAATGTTTTGACACACATCTAAGAGTGGTTCAAGACCTAAGACACTTACCTGTTTCTAGTTTTCAATTTACAGAATTTAAATACCTCAGCAAATTTTTTAGTTATCGTGTTTTGAATTAAGGTAATTTTTAGGCAAAATGTTAACTAAATTTCTATAAAGTCATAAATAAAAATTTTAAATTTTAATTTTTCGTCCATTTTACAACTCTTCTACTTAATAGGATATCATAATATCCAACACATGTGTATTCTATCAATTTAAAAAACAAATTAGGCCCTCAAGGGTATCCAGCGCCACCTAGATTTATATTCTAATAATGAAGTTCAGTGTAAACGATTTACAAGTGAAAATCATAAAAACATTTTTAATCCAGATGATAAATTTACGTCAACAAGAGATATTAAACCAAATTATTGTACAAGCAAGCAGTAATACCCATCGTAATATAATCAAAATTTTAATAATCAATCAGTTCATATGTCTAAGGCTTGTTATGGCCATAAAGTCAAGGTGTGTGAATACGTTATTCAGGGAGACAGAATTGTTTGGTCGTACAGGGTGACCAATATCAAAGTTACAACTTCAAAAGACAATAACAAATTGAACCACTGATCAGAATGACGACAAATTTCAAAGGAATATTATTGAACGAGGAAGAAAACTTATGACATAGGGGGAAAAATGAAAAAAAAATTCCGACAGATGCCGCTTTAATCAGCAGAATTTAAAAGGATTCCAATACAATTGACGAATAATTGAGTATGACAGGTTCCCTAGATGGAGTGTTTTTGAAAACGCGCCAAGCAGCACCGTAGGATTAAAATTTATCTTTTTTCGTGAACACTGATTATTGCCATGCATCTGGAAGTTAACACCGAAATCAGAACAAATAAATTCAGACTACTCGCTGAACTTACACATTCCTAGATTTAGCCCACTATGACAAGTGAATATAAATTTGTGCCAAATATGAGAGTTCTTTACCCCATGTCTAACTTCGCGTTGGTCTAAATTAGATAAAAGTTGGAGATCAAGCTGAAATTAGTGCCCGTGTGATATGCGCTTAAAGTATGGATTACAAGTTTAACTTTCATATTCAAAGTTTAAAGCTGATCCGATTTTAAGGGTTTTGGCCTTTGGCCTCAGCTTAATTTAAAACGATTTTTCACGCGTCGATGTGATAATGCTTTGTGTCTTTGGATGAGTAACGAAATGAACAGTTTAAACTTGCACAGTCATGCAGATACCACGCCTAACGCGTAATTTATACTATAGACGTTGTGTTGCGGTTTATTTTTACAAGAATCTTGTTAACCCGTTGACTGCCACGATAGTGATAGAACATTTTCATCGATATATGCTAATGTAAAGCAGAAGTACATCCTGGTTTTATACCGATTCGTAACAATAAATAGGAACTAATCCTTCTTCATTTTCGAAAATGTAAAAAGCTCAGTTGGAGGTCGTATATAAAAATAAAAGGAATTGTACGTTACAGAGAGACGCTTTATGTGACGTCACACTATCCGTCCAGTTTGGGTTGTTGTTTCATATTATTTTTAATATTTTGTTATAAGTATTTATAAAGTTTCATAATAGTCAACCTGGTCGGGATAGCCTGGTTTGTAGAGTGTTGGACTGACATCCCTTAGGTTGCAAGTTCGAGCACTGCCTGTCGAAGACCCCCAGTGTACGCTAATGGTGACTGGTGCACGTTAAAGTCTGTCGTGGTCACAAAGTCCTCCACGTTCCCATAGAAAATCAATACTTCGAGGGGTGACAAGCCAATTTTGGAATCTTCTTTACATCTTTAAGTTTTTTTGATAACTTGTAGGCTTCTTGTTGAAGTCTAGCGAAAAAAGGCAACTTTTTTTAAGCTTTCTACAATCCAGTTTTCATTATTGAAAAATTACTATATTGCTACATCCAACACTTTCAATACTTTTGCCATGAGGCCACAGAGGAAACCCAGGGACAAAGTTAAGGAATGAAAAGTCCACATTTTAAATGCGAAATGACAATTTTTTTTAAAGGTATTTGTTGAAAAGGGTATAGATTCAATTTAAAATTGAAATTGATTAAAAATTGTGCAAATAATTTGTGTTTTATAGCACCGAACTAAAAAATTGACGTACGGGACATGGGAAGAAAAGGAATTTCCTGTATTATTTTGTATTATAAGAAATTTGCAATATTTTAATCGATAAAGGTTGTTGTATATGCTTTTATAAGGACCGCACTTACTGTATAAGAAAAAAAAATGGAAATTAATTTTCATCTTTATCATAAATTTAGCCTAAGCGACATTAAAGTTAAGATTAGGGTAAAATTACTCGTATACTGATTATTGATTTATTTTATTTACGTATTCGGTTTTAAATGCAGATTACAGAACAAGTCTTATTACAATGTACATTGAACAGAACAATTAAAATACGAAAAAAAAACCCGAAATAATTGAATATAAAAACAAACACATTATGCAGATAAAAGTCGTAAACAGTTTGTTTTTTATCATTAAAAGACAGCAAAAATATCAAGTTCTTAAGAAATGCAATTGTAAATTTTATAAAACTTAACAGACATAAATTTTGGATATAGTTGTAATGGTAAGAGCTATGGAAAAATAAAAGATGATTGTGGGTAAATCTATTGGGAATAAAATGTATACACTGCGATGCAAAAGTTTAGACAATGACGTTTTTTAGCTGTAAAATTTAGAATTGTGATAGTAGAATTACAAAACACCCCTAAACATATTAAATAAATATTTTGAAATGCTATAATTGAAACATAATTGTTTGATTCGCTATAATTTTTTTTTTCATAAAACTAGGGGCTTCGCCCCTAGGCTCGCAAGCGAGCAGATTGCTGCGCAATCTCACTCGGCTCGCAAGCTCGCACACTTGGATTGCTGCGCAATCTCACTGGTTCGCAAAGTAAAACTCTTGTATGGCTGTGCAATCTCCGAAGGCTCTCCTGCTCGCTATCGCTCTCCAACCCCCGAGAATTGCTGCGCAATTCCCATTGGCCGCTTCGCTGCTTGCTGGTGACTGTAACTTTTCCATCCCCACTTTGCACAGGCCTATGCATATTTTACAATCCAGGTCTGTATCTATGACAATATTGGGTGGAGCCTCGGTGACCGTCATGCTACGGATACATCGGCTGCAGACCGATAATTAACTTATTAACAACTTTTGATAAAATAAATTATAATGACAACGTAGTTTCACATGTCTAGTTGCCACAATCGACACCAGCAGTCTTTTTAAGGATATCACGGCTCGAGTGGCCACAATCGACGGCCTGGAGGATTGCCGAGTTACCACAATCGACGGCCCAGAGGGGGTACCAGAGGTTTTTTTTAAGGATATCACGGTTTGAGTGGCCACAATCAGCGGCCCGGAGGGAGTCACTCCGTGAGCAGAAACAGCGAAAGAAATTCAAGAAATGCTACCGAGAGAATACGTCACGGGGAGAAAAAAGCCATACAACAATGACAAGAATATGTGTTTACTTTTTCACGAACGCCAAAAGTTGCCAAATGGCATCACGGCCTGAATACGCTAGGTGTTCCACTAATCCATTTTTTTTATTTCGTATTATATTGATGATATAATTTATGCGTTATTGGTCCGTATTCAATTATCAATTCTAGTGTCAATATAATTCCCCATGGTACTGCTAGCGTATTCAGGCCTGTCTCGATTTGGCGGCTTAACTTTTGCAGCCAAGTAGCGAAAACGTACTTAATTTGGTAAACATTCCAGTTCAACTTTCAACTCAATGGATGTTTACATCAATCTTGTTGCCAAATCTTGAAAACTAATTTACTTTTAAGTTGGTTTGGTTGAAAATACAGCGTACAAGAATTATGCGAACAATAGTAAAGCTTGAAATGGGTTTATTTTGAAAATTCCGGTTTTTGTGCCGGTGAGTATTTGTTCAAAAGGTGTGTAAGGTTTGGTTTGGATTTTATTATAATCGGCCGCAGTCCGATAATAATTTAACTTATTAACAACTTTTGATTAAATAAATTATAATCACAACGTAGTTTCACATGTCTAGTTGCCACAATCGACGGCCCGGAGGATTGCCGAGTAGCCACAATCGACGGCCCGGAGGGAGTCGAAAGATTTTCGAGTTTCAAAACTTGCGGCCCAGACGGGATAATTTCGTAAGATATAAGGCGTACAACATTTCGACCATTAAAACATTACTGGGCTTTCAAGTCATGATAAAAACAAAACATAATGTGAAACTATTCCCTCATGCTACCGACACCATTCCGTGAGCAGAAGCCCTGTGTTTACTTTTTCATGAACGCCAAAAGTTGTCAAATAACATTCCGGCCTGAATACGCTAGGTGTTCCTTCCCCATTGACGACGATCCATGTACAAGCCTGATTACGATTGGGATTGTTTACGTTTTAAAATTGGAACACCTACCGTATTCAGGCCACAAAGCTATTTGGCGATTTTTGTCGATTCTACTAAACATCTACTGAGTTGAACTGGAATGTTTACCAAATTACCAAATTAAGTACGTTTCCGCTACTTGGACAAAAAAAATAAGGTAGGAGTATCGTTTTCACTTACCGGTAGAATGCAGAACTCCAGGTATCTTTATCTCAGTGGGTTGGAATGAGTAATTTAAAATATCGCCGAGGCTAAGCACCTGCCCAAAACCGGTACAAACAACTATCACGAGGTTGCAGGCTTGGCTATTGATCGCTAGATTGTCAGTTTAAAATCGCCAAATGTAATCGCAATCAATTCTGTTCAGTTGGTCCGTGCTATAGAAGTCGGTGCCAATAATAAATATTAATATTTGATAATAATAGTTTAGTTGTTGCATTATGAAGTGTATGCATTTTGAAGAAAATAAATATACAAAATACATCAACAAATTTCGAATCCCAAACAACCTGTTACTTCACCCATGCTTAATGTTGGGTTATTGGCGTATTTTTCCAATATCTTCATTTGGCGCAATGTTTAAAGCAACCTTTTTTCTGGCTTCATCTGCGAGTTTTGGGTAGGAATTTTTTTTCACTCCGTTAAAATATCTTATTTCAAAAGAACAATAATTTATTTTCGCTTTTAAATCAAAACTGAAAACATCCTTTCACTGATGCCAGATTTTAAATTATAAACTTTCATTATAATCTCGTCGCAGCACACTTTCCAAATAATCTCGTCAAAAGAGTTTGGTTTGATTCGTTTTTGGTTTGCTTGGCGAGATAAGCATTGGTGGTGGCTCCACATTCCGATTTTTAATTAAAAAACTAATTTGAATTTCTTTCTAAAAATTTGTGGACATGATATCTAAATCTTTTTCTACATTCAGTAAAAAAAATTGGAGAACATTGGTAAAAATTGTGTCGTAGAGATCAAAAAGTCTGACTTTCGAGAAAATAAAAATAAAATTCAAAAATCCATAACTCAAAATCCGATATATAAATTTTCCCCAATTTTTTTTATTTGTTGATAAATGAAAAATCTATAAAATACTAAAAATTCAGAAACTTTGGCAAGCCCAAATTTTTTTATATCGATTTTATATCGATTTTCGGCAAAAAACGGCAGTTTTTAATTTTTAATTAAAAAACTAATTAGATTTTTAAAAAAATATTTTTTGGACATGAAACTTAGACCAATTGAGACATTCAGTAAAACAATTGGAGTTGTACTATAAAAATTGCGTCGTACAGATAAAAAAAGCTTACTTTTTTTTAATATTTCATAAAATAAAAATTTGTACGAAGCAAAAGTTTAGACACAAATACGAGATTATGCTAATTTAAAGTAGAAAATGGCCTAATTTCGCATATTTATTGATGAATTGAATTTGATTAATTGAAAAAACACGATATCCGGTGAACTAAACAGATTTAATAACGATATTGGTTCAATTTTATACCAAAAAGACAATATAGCCACTTTAAATATTTATTCAAATCATATTTGCTTCAAATGTACAATTAAACATCCCTAAACACGAACCGAATACCTACCAGTCAATCCCCTTAAAGTTTTGCTACGAATTCGTGGCTTTAGACACATGCATAGACCGATTTTCTTGATGAAAAGTGAAAATGTTCCCATATAAAATCACAAAATAGCGGCATATTATTCTTTTTTGCACTTTAGTACAATGCAGAGATAGTCACCTCTTCAAAAACGACAAAAAAAGTCGTTCATTTTAACGTAAATTCACTCCACACCATTACGAAAGTACCTTCTTTATACCGAAGTTTGAAAATTCTTGAGAAAAACCGGTTTCTTTGAACCGGTTACAATTTAACCGGTTTCTTTAGTGCTATTTAAACACGTTCAGTTTAACTGAATATTGAAAAATAACCTTTTGAAAACCGGTTTTTCCCCTCAAAAACTCTAGCATAAAGAAGGAACTTTCGTAATGGTGTGGAGTGGATTTACGTTAAAATGAACGACTTTTTTTGTCGATTTTGAAGAGGTGACTATCTTTGCATTGTACTAAAGTGCAAAAAAGAATAATAAGCCGCTATTTTGTGATTTTATATGGGAAAGACTGCACTTTTCATCAAGAAAATCGGTCAATGCATGTCTCTAAATCCACGAATTCGTGCCAAAACTTTAAGGGGATTGACTGGTAGGTATTCGGTTCGTATTTAGTGATGTTAAATTGTACATTTGAAGCAAATATGATTTGAATAAATATTTAAAGTTGAGGGTGTAGATTTGAGGGTGTAGATTACGAATCTGGAAGGTACCTTTTTGGTAGCCTTGAGCGTTTTTAGTTATTCAAGATGGCGCCTCCACCATCTTGAATTTTGTAATCTTAATATTCGACGATCTATTCGACCAAACTGAATAGTTACTTTTTTTTTAATTTATAGGTGTATGACCATGAACAAGGGTTAGCTAATAGAAATAATCAATATAATATATATGTTCTAAACATTTAGTAATAAAAAAAATCATAATTATCAAGAAAATTTTAAAAATAAAAAAATCAATCGTTTTTTTATAAACCTGTGTTTAGTATTTATCTATGTAAAGTGTATGCACACATTTCTGTATCCGATAATTTGTTTATTATATATATACACACACACACACACACGCGCGCACGCACACGCACGCACGCACGCACGCATATATATATATATATATATATATATATATATATATATATATATATATATATATATATATATATATATATATATATATATATATATATATATATATATATATATATATATATATATATATATATATATATATATATATATATATATATATATATATATATATATATATATATATATATATATATATATATATATATATATATATATATATATATATATATATATATATATATATATATATATATATATATATTATTTCTTTTATAAGTTTATTTTGTCGTAAAAAATGACTTAAACATTTGAAAATCCAAATTCAAGATTGCGGCTTCCGCCAAGCTTACGCAACCTTGTATTGCTGAGTATAAGAGTAATCTTGTTTGAAGAAGGTAAGCATGTTCTTACGAGTAGGGTTTTTTAATTTTTTTTCAAAATATTGTTCTATACTAACTTATTATCAAAATATACTTAAAATATAAATATTTTGTTGGGTCAAGTATATTAAAAGTGAAAAAATCCAATATGGCGGAATCCACCATCTTGATTTTTTTATTTTTAAAATGTTCTTAATTATGATTCTTTATTACTAAATGCATCTATAAAAAAACAACTATTCAGTTTGGTCGAATAGATAGTCGAATATTAAACTTACAAAATTCAAGATGGCGGAGACGCCATCTTGAATAACTAAAAATGCTCAAGCTCCTACACCAAATAGACCCCTACACCAAAAGATGCGTCCTTTCAACCATTGCTAGACTTTTCGAACCATTGGGGCTACTAGGTCCAGTAGTCGCCAAGGCCAAAATCTTCATGCAGAGTTTGTGGAGTCTGAAGATCGGCTGGAATGACGAGTTAACTTCCAAGAGCGCCAGGGCACCAGTTCCTTGAAGATTTTAACAGTGTCAACAGCATTTTCATTGATCGGTGTATTGTGATCAATAGTGTAACTTACCAATTCAGGATTGAGTTTTTTTTTGTATATTAGTATTTGTGTATTGTGTATTGCAATTATTTGAATTGTAATATTTCAAGGCAGGCGGTATGTTGCGACGCCCACGCCACCTGTCAAGAGTTTTGTGTATTACAAGAATTTGTAATTGTATGCTATCGATGGAAAAATAAATCAGAATGCAAACAACTAATATTACCGGCAGTGTCAGAAAAAAATCTTTATACCCTATAAATTTTCCTTAATTCTTTAGAAAACATTCCGTGTCAACTATAATTATTATTTTTTCTTTAATTCACAGATTGTATGCACTGAAAAACAAAAACCGAATCAATACGAGCATAAATATTTTTTTGTATATCCCAGCGACTGGTGCCGTTATATAAGTGGGAAGTTTGAATAACTAATGTAATCGTTTATATTATTATAATCACTACTTTTTTAATGTATTGATATGAATTTTTATAATATATAGAATATATATGGATTTTTATAATATATATATATATATAATTTTCTAAAATATAGACAAGTTCTTTGTAATTACGTTTACTGCAATCCAAAACTATCGTTTTTTTAAAAACCATGTGCTTAGTATTTATCTATGTAAAGTGTATGCACACATTTCTGTATCCGATAATTTGTTTATTTCGACTTTTTACAGACTGCATATTTATATTTCCTTTAAAGGTACTTTTACTCCGATTTGAAGTCTAATGTGTGTGTGTGTGTGTAAGGTTTTTACCTCCTGATGAAATGGCCTTTCCCACTATTTTTGGTTTCTTTCCATATCTTTTTTTTATATTTTTTCATTTTTTTGTTTTACTTTTTTTGTTTTTGTATTCGTTATTTTGTTTTTTACTGATTATGGCAGCTTTAGCGCCAGTTCGTAAGATTCTCTCTTTTTGTATTATGTGTTGTTGTTTTATATTATATATATATATATATAATATTATATATATATATATATATATATATATATATATTATATATATATAATATATATATATATATATATATATATATATATATATATATATATATATATATATATATATATATATATATATATATATATATATATATATATATATATATATATATATATATATATATATATATATATTAGGGTGTATCGAAAAAAGCAAATTTTTTATGATGCCTTTAGGGTGTGTGTGTGTGTGTATATGTGTATGTGTGTGTGTATATGTGTGTGTGTGTGTATATGTGTGTGTGCATATGTGCGTGTGTGCATATGTGCGTGTGTGCATATGTGCGTGTGTGCATATGTGCGTGTGTGCATATGTGCGTATGTGCATATGTGCGTATGTGCATATGTGCGTATGTGCGTATGTGCGTATGTGCGTATGTGCATATGTGCGTATGTGCATATGTGCATATGTGCATATGTGCATATGTGCGTATGTGCGTATGTGCGTGTGAGTATGTGCGCATGTGCGTATGTGCGTATGTGTGTGTGTGTGTATGTGTGTATGTGTATATGTGTATATGTGTATATGTGTATATACATATATACATATATACATATATACATATATACATATATAATACATATATACATAATATATAATATACATATATACATATATATACATATATATATATATACATAATATACATATAATATACATATATACATATACATACATATAAAATATACATATATATATATATATATATATATATATATATATATATATATATATATATATATATATATATATATATATATATATATATATATATATATATATATATATATATATATATATATATATATATATTAGGGTGTATCGAAAAAAGCAAATTTTTTATGATGCCTTTAGGGTAGAGCGGAAAAGTTGCCTCTATACATAAGTAACTTCTACTCAAAATTTTATCACCATAGGATAATGTCTTCTGTTCTGGCAAGGGACGTGAAATTTCAAAAAATTTGTCAAATCAACAATTTTTTTTTTTTTAAACAGTCAAGTGTTACAGCACTTTGCGATAGTGTGTAAAAGTTTCACATAGGTATGGTTAATTAATATGCAAAATTTGACGCCCTACGTACAATGTCTTCTGTTCTGGCAAGGGACGTGAAATTTCAAAAAAATTGTCAAATCGCCAATTTTTTATTTAAAAAAAAACAGTCAAATGTCACAGCACTTTGCGGTAGTTTGTAAAAGTTTTACATAGGTATGTTTAATTACTGTGCAAAATTTGACGCCCTACGTACAATATGTTCTGTTCTGGCAAGGAGCCTGAAATTACTCAAAGATGGACCAATACTTTTTTTTTTCATTATTTAATTAACATTAATTAAACATAAACCAGAAATGTCATACTCGCATAATGTTAGACATAAGATTTAAGAAATAAGAATTCAAAAGTAAAAGTATGAAAGTATGTGTTTTGTTAGGTCTTTAGGTTTTGTACATGTACATTATACTGTCTCTTGCACATAAACTCAGGCATGGCCTTTCTTGAGCCTTGGCCTTTCAGAGTGGAGCAAATAAATCCGTCCCGTTTGTTATGAACACACACTTTATTTGAGGCCTCCGTAACTAATTTTACTGTTCTTTCCACAGCTTGTGTGTGGCATGGGAACTTTGTAAAAGTCCAGTCAATTGGTATTGGTTCTTCCAGCATACTTTTCAAATCTGTTGTAGTCACATCATTCAGTATTGGTGGTGCAGTTACTTTGCTGGACGACCATTCAATTAGTTCGAAGTAGTCGTTTACTTCGAAGTTTATTTTTGGAATATCAAACTTTCTAATCCCAAATTGTCAGTCACCAAATTGTCAGTCATTTAGTCAGTCTGTTAGTTAGTCAGTCTGTCAGTTAGTCAGTCAGTCGGTTAGTCAGCCAGTCAGTCGGTTAGTTAGTTAGTCAGTTAGCTAGTCAGTCAGTTAGTTAGTTAGCCAGTCAGTTTGTCCGTTAGTTAGTCCGTTAGTCAGTTAGTTAATTAGTTAGTCAGTGAGTCAGTCAGTTCACTGACTAACTAATTGACAGTCAGTTAGAATAAGTTAGTCAGTCTGGACTAACTAACGGAGTGACTAACTAACGGACTGACTGACTAACTAACTGACTAATTGTCTAACTGACTGACTAACTAACTGGCTGACTAACGAACTGACTGACTGACTAACTAATGGACTGACTGACTAACTAACTGACTAATTGTCTAACTAACTGACTGATTAACTAACGGACTAACTGACTAACTAACGGACTGACTGACTAACTAACCGACTAATTGTCTAACTGACTGACTAACTAACTGACTGACTAACTAACTGACTGACTAACTGACTGACTGACTAACTAACGGACTGACTAACTGACTGACTAACTAACGGACTGACTGACTAACTGACTGACTAATTGTCTAACTGACTGACTAACTAACTGACTGACTAACTAACTGACTGACTGACTGACTAACTAACGGACTGACTGACTAACTAACCGACTAATTGTCTAACTGACTGATTAACTAACTGACTGACTAACTAACTGACTGACTAACTAACTGACTGACTGACTAACTGACTGACTGACTGACTAACTAACTGATTAAATAACTAACTGACTGACTAAATAACTAAATAAATAATCTCTAATATTTAAAAAAAAATCGAGAATCGGACATAAAATCTATTTTCGGGTTTTCGACCCATTTGGGATTTAGACCCATTCGGGATTTTGACTCATTCGGGATTTCGTTTTGTCGGGAGTTTGGCGTCACGCCAAGTAGGGGGGGGGGGGGTTGAGGGGGTTTTACGAAGCGGGGCGGGTGAGGAGAAACGTGAAGGGACTTCGAGTTTGGAAGACAAAAAAACGTGATGATTCGATCGTCAATTATTATGTGTGTGCAGTAAACGTGTGCAGTATTATTTATATATTAATAAAAAGACAAATAAGAGCATAATATTTAAAGTTTTTTAAAAATTACAGTCGATATATTTGTATTAAAGATGTTTATGGTATGAAATAAGAAATATAAAGAATGTAAAATTGTGAATAAGTTAAATACAATATTTTATTTAAAAAAAATATCTGAATAAAAGTATCTTTAAATCACAATTTTTAATATATATTTCAGAAAATATTGTAGTTTATAAAATATTTTATAGAACAAAATGTGCATTTAACTTTTCATTTAAAATATAAAAAATATTTTTTTTAAAAAATGGTATTAATAAAACATACAAATTAAATTTAAAAAGTTATAATTATATTTTAATTTAGCTTTCAATGAAAAAATAGATTATTAAACATTACAATAATTTTTAAAACGAAACTTTTTAAATGTTAGTAAAATGCCTTCGTATCCTACTCAATTTTAAACCATTAATAATTATAAAAACGTACAAAAGAACAAACGTATAACTGAACAAAGTTTCGTTAACTAACAATGTAAAATAATAATTGTATTCATCTTCATGCACATTATCTATTTAAAAGAGTTTTTTTTGTTAATAGATTCACATGATGCGCATAAAAAGGTGTACCTCATTTTTTTTGTTTTATTAATTAAATAATATTTTAGAAAATTATTAAGTTTTAAG
>JAFNEN010001640.1:0-24881 GCA_019343175.1 Oedothorax gibbosus | reverse complement strand
TGAAACCTAAAGTCAGCGGAGAAAAATTTGCTAAAGTTGGTGATATTGTATTTATTGGTAGTCAAGACAAGAAAAGATTGGTCTGGCCCTTGTGTAGGATAACGCATTTACTTTCAGGTCCTGATGGAATACCTCGTCGTGCCCGAGTTATGACCCAGAAAGGAGAGTTGATCAGGGCCGTGCAGTGTCTTTATCCCTTGGAGATTTCCTCATCTGATGCCTCTCTCCTTGACCAACAGACTAAAACTCTATCAACTTCTGCTACTAAAGATCCTATTCTGCGTGTTAATAGTATGGAAATGCCTAAATTGCCTTATGTTACCCGAGCTGGGCGTAAAGTCAAAGAAACGGATAAATTCTCTTTTTAAATAATTTTTCTAATAATGAACTCTAAAACGTAATTTTAGGGCTTAGTTATTAGTATTTGAGTAATTTTTAAGTTGTTTAATAATTAGTGTTCTTAGTGAAAAGTAAGTTAACCTTGGAATTGTAGTTAACTTAGGTGGGAGGATGTCGAGAATTGATGATTCTCGATGTTATTATTCTCGCCTATACCTGTATTATTTAACTTGCCAATTTTGTTAACCGCCCGATGGCAACACTTTCCTGCTTTTTACTGTTATGAGTTTTAACATGTTTTAGTTGCTAATAAAAATGCCTTGGTGAAACACGTTGTGTCTTCTCTTAGCCTGTTTGAGTTGATGCCTTAGGGAACATTGAACTTTCTTCTATATTAGAAGTTTAATTAGACAACTTAGTGAGAATTAGTTCCTGTAAAATGTGTTACTTTGAGTGGTCTTCAAATTAGTTTCATAGTGATAACGAGGTCGGCAATGTTCGACAGTCGGTGACAACACGGACAATTACGAAACTGCATTCCTCAACATCTTTTATTATGCTACTGGTATAAGCGTAGAGCTCTTTGGCAGTCAGTTGTTTGGTAAAATAATATCCGCAAAGGATGCAATACTTGGTTGACAAATCATATAGAATGAAGCATAATAGCCGATTGGCATTGTCATATTCCTCCCTTGCAGTTTTTATACTTTCTGATTTGGCGCCAAAGAAGCAGTTGAGTTTGGAATTATATATGCATTGGGGCTTAATTGCCATCTCGTCAACAACAAGAGATGAAAATTTTTCTTCTGGCTTCAATTTTTGTGCTTCATCTATAACTCTAGCCTTAATAACAAGCTGGGTGAAGCCATATATATCATAATTAAAGTATTGGATTGGCTGATCACGTGACCTCCAATGCTAACGACGGGACACGCATGGAGGCCAAATAGGTGGGCATAATTGCCAATGTTGCTGCCACTTTTAGGAGAAAAATACTACAAAAAATACCATTTAATTCAAAAATTACAAAAAAAAAACAAGAAAGGGATTTAAAGTCACTAAAAAGATTCCAAAATGAAGCTAGTATTTTTACGATATTTTTTGTTGTAATTTTAGAATTATTCTAAAATACTTTTTAAACTAACAAGCTTATGTTGACTGCGTTAAGTTTCTTAAATGTTGGGTAGTTTATGCAGTCGGTTAGGTTAGGTTTGAATTTTCGTCGCACTAGAGCTACACGAGGGCTATTTTAGGCAGTCTGAATTGTTGTTTGGTCGCAACAATCGCCACGGCAAAATGCTAATATTGACCAAAGTGAAGTTGTTAAGATAATGCTTTTTTTTTGTATTTGCGTGTTTCTGCTTCTTATAAGGATGGCTAGAAATAGACAGCCGAAAACGTTGAATTACCCTCTACCCCTCTGAAGGTTTTTTCGCGTCTGTGCTCCCCGAAAAGAACTATGCAACCAAATTCTAAAAACACCTAAAGAAGATAAGCTGAACTGAAATTTTGTGCAGCCTTGGTGGAGCATAACATACCATTCAAAGTCTTAGATCACCTGTCAGAAATTATATCAACTTCGTTTCCTTTCATAATGATTTTCAGCAATTCACTAATACTCATCAAGTACTCAAACTGTATGATATTCGTTTGCTCTCCCTTAGTGACTGTGTCGGAAGAATTACTGAGCAATCCGATGCACTTTCATTATATTGCAGTGATCAGCATTGGAATGAAACACTCCTGGCAGCTGAGTGACTTCATGAAATGTTTAGCAATCCTTATAACTATTTGTGTTTCGTGAGCAGCCATGTTCTGTGTGTAACCAACACATTTTCTACCTTATTTCAGTATCCAACAATTATGAATTAGTACAAAAGTGTAAGCGCAGGGTGTAAATCACTTTGCAGCTTACGTGATAGGTACATATTCAAAAGAAATTAACCCAGAGTCAGAAATAATTTTTCTACCATTGATAGAAAGTTAATTTGAAACCTTTTTGCATACACATACAAAAGAAGCGTCAAGCTTTACAAAGCATACATACAAAGAAGCATTAAACAGGAGCATTACATACAGAAAAAGCATTAGTTGCATTTATTTTTAGGTAATGATAAACACATTTGGCATAATAACAATTAGTAAAATTGATATGGCTTAACCTTTATCAAATTTTATGGTACCCTCTCTATGGATTTTGGAATAAAACTGTTTTAGTTAGTTTTTGCTTGATTTTTTGTTTGTGTAAACTTATGGAAAATTGTTGTTACATAATGTCGCCTAATGGTCAAAAAGTCATTTCACAATAAGTTTTAGAAAGTTATATAGATCACAAAACTTAGCAATGTTTGGAAAAAGGTTATTGTTATTTAATAAATTCCGAAGTATAATAATTTCCAGTTTCAAACCCCATAATTTGCTACTTTTTGTCAAATCTGTTAAATTCACAGAACATCTCAATATTTTTTCACATGTTTTGACAACAGTTTTCAAATCCTTTGACGGATAAATAAGTCCCCCGTTATCTTTTATAAAAGTTAAGCCATAATCAGAATTTTTTTATTTTTCTGTAATCACTGCATTTCTACAATGATTACAGTCAGCCTCTATTAAGATTTTTCTTGCAATAAAGCCTGCTATATAAGTTTAACCGGGTGAGTTTCATCTGACTGGATTTCAGTTCTAACATGATGCACCGTAACGGGACTATCATCTAGAACCTGCATCATCAGGATTAGTTCAGCTCGTTGGGGTGGTTCTTGACAATTTTCTGGAACAGGCAACCTGCTAAAGGCATCTGCATTGGAGTGATCCTTCCCAGGTTTGAACTTTATCTTGTATGCATAAGCGGCTAAGGTCAATGCCCAACGTTGAATCCGTGCGGCAGCCACTGTAGGCACTGGCTTAGTTTCAGACAACAACGATAGTAGAGGCCGATGATCTGTTATGAGGGTGAATTCTCTGCCTAGAAGATAGTTCCTGAATCTTGTCACACCGAAAACCAAGGCTAAAGCTTCTTTTTCCAAGTGGCTGTAATTTTTCTCTGCTTTTGTGAGCGAGAGGCAAAAGCTATGGGTCTATCACCTTCAGGAGTTGGATGGGACAAGACTACCCCAAGACCATAAGGACTTGCATCACATGCCACGAGGACCTCTTTCTTGTTGTCGAAATGAATCAAAAGAGATGAGGATTTAAGAGCTTCTTTAGCTGCCTGAAAAGCTGTTTCTTCCTGCCGGGTCCATTGCCATTTCTTGTCCTTGTGCAGCAAGGAATACAGTGGAGCCAGCAAGGTTGCCATGTGTGGCAAAAATCTAGCATAGTATGTGAGCAGACCTATGAATGATCCGAAGTTCTTCGATATTCTTAGAGATGCTTCCTCTATGGCTTGCAGCTTGGCCTCAACAGGATGTAATCCCCGTCGATCAATTCCATGACCCAAATATTCCACAGAGCTTTTCAAGAATTCACACTTCCCTGGGTGTAATTTAACACCTGCATCACTCAATCTGGCCGATATCTGATCCAAATGCAATAAATGTTCGTTCTCATCTTTTCCTGTTACCAAACCTCGAAACCAGAAATGGGCGAGGAGATTCAACAGAATTTACTTCAGACTTGGGTACTGCACTCTCAAACACCGACATCAGGGACAGAGGATAGATCCAATTGCGTCCTGCCAAGTTGACATTTCTTTGACTCCCATCAAATTCGACGTTGACATCCACCATTCCAAGAACACCGATTGGATGGGCTGTGTAGGATCTCATGGAGACATCCGTCTTCTGCAGGGGTGGAAATCGGTGTTGCACTCTTTCGTAAGTGCTTTCAGTTATCAGCGCAAATAGTGCTCCAGAATCCACTTCCATTTTGATAAGCAATCCCTGCACCCTGCATTGGATTCTAGCCGGAGGAGGAGCTCTTCCCAAAGAAGAAATAGTGAACAAATCATACTGTTGCATACCCGACTTTGTTGGTGGTTGGTCCAACTGATAAACTGGAACATTCCTGACAGCTTGCCTTGACTTGAATTCTTGCTTAGAGGAACCAGCTTTGGCTGCAGATTGGCATATGCATGCTAGATGACCCACCTTCCCACATGAATGGCATGTTGCTTTTATGTGGGGACACTCTGAAGAATAGTGGGAGTCAGTACTACCGCAACGCATACACTGGGCACTGGTCTTTGAACCCGACGGTTTCCCAAGAGTAAACCTATCCTGCTTCTTCTTTAGGGCAGGTTTAGCGTGTTTCCTCACAAAGTGAACTACATTAGCTGCCGCCCCACTGTTGGTTTAGTTTAAGTTTAGTTTAATTTGAAATATCGTCGCACTAGAGCTACACGAGGACTATTGGTGACGGGCGTCGTATTTTAGAACCACAGTCAAGTGACGAGCCGACGCCTGAGTAGGCACCCAACGCAACCGTTAAGGGGGACACCGTACACAGCGTTAGGACTTTGAAGGATAGTTAACGTGCACTCCCTCTACACGGGGTATTATTCGTCGGACATTTTTGGCTGCACGGGTCCGTTTATAGGTTATTTGGCGATGCCCGGACCCGAACCTGAGATCTTTCGCATGCTAGGCGAATGCCTAACCGACTGGGCTCCCCAGCCCCTCCCACTGGTGGTAGATTTCATGTCTCCAACTCTACGAGTAGCGACTTCCATGGCGACAGCTTTTTCTACCGCCCTTGCAAGTGTCAAATTAGGTTCTGCAATGAGTTTGACCTGTATGTCCTCGCACTCAATACCGCAAATAATACGGCCTCGCAACATTTTATCTAAAAAAGTGCCAAAATTGCAGAACTTTGCCAATCTTCTCAACTCCGCAATGAACCAGACTCGCCGGCGGAAGAATTTCCAACTTTCCACAGTTTCAGAAGGAGCTGGTTCAAAGTGGTTGTGGATAAAACTTAAACCAACTCGGAAAAAGTTTTATTTGTAGGTAAGTCCGGCGAAACCAGGTCCGTAAGACGACTGTCAGAAAAATAGCACGATGCTTGGTTTCGTCTTCAATGGAATTTGCTATAAAAAATTGAACCAACCTGTCATGGTACTGCGACCACGGCTCAACGGCCGGGTCGAATGCTGAAACGTTCTCGAACGTCATCTTTTACGGCCAGAATGAAACAGCCGGAACGAACTACGCAGCACGAACACAACTTCGCATATCCCATCCTCGTCGTCACTGAACTAGAATTGTATTTCTAGCTTATGTATTTGTGAGTCCTAATATGCGAAGTCAGGAAACGAAAGCTTTATTCTGGCATCACAACACGAACAAGTGACAACAACACTCATTGCCAGAACCGGCATAATATCAGTTACAGGACAGTTACATTGGTTGAAAAAAAGAACAAGAGCTACAGCGGAAGCTGTTTTTTGAAACAAATTGTAAATATTTTGAAAGAAACTGTTTTTGTAATGATTGTGTACCTATATTTCATTAATGTACCCTGAAAAACTAAACTTCCATTTTCTTCTGTAGAAATTTTGTGTTTCAAGATATCTTATAATAATAAAATTGAGACTATCCTATCGAATAAAAAATCAGCATCACAAATGTTTATTAATTTTTTAATCATTCTGAAGCTTACACTATTTTATTTTTTAAATGAAACTATAATATTTTGAAATAAAATTTTATTAATTTTAGGATTTTAGTAATGTTGGCTGGCCTCTGAAGCAAAAACCCTTCAAATGTAAACATTTAACGAAATATTAAAATTAGCAAACATTTGAAGCTAGAGACAATATGCAAACTAGTCAAATGTTAATAGTATAACATTAATAAATAATCTCAATCTATCAATAAACATAATGCATATTTCTATTATTGACGAATTTTTTACAGTTTAAATAAGTCAACTATATTTCTAACTAAACATCACAAGTAACACAGTAATGTACAGCCAAGAAAGAAATAATAATAATAAAAAGCGAGCGAAATGGTATGATTGGTAAGTGGTAATTTACAGGGGTAAATAAGTTATTTTTTTTGGAGTGGACAAAATTGTATCGATTATAAACATTATATAAATAAACATCCCATATATACAAACAATTTGACAACTCAAAAAAATATTTAAAAAAACACAACACACAAGAAGGGAATAATATGGGCTTACAAGGCGATGAGCAGATACGGTGTCTTTTGACAATCCATTTTCTTTGGATGAACTTTTGTATCAGCTGAAAATAATAAAACTAGATTAACAGTTGTTCACAGGGGATTTAGGATATCCATCAACTAAAACACAAGAAAATTATACTATTGAGATAGATCTTGCAAAATAGATGCTATTTTTTTTTTTTTTTTTTGCTTTTGCACAGCAATAGACTAAATGGTTGATTTTGGCAAACCTGATCGAGGGACTTCTCAGCTGGTCCGAAACTCCTGCGATTTTGGATTTTGATTTTTTTTTATCTCTGTTTGTTCCAGGTTGCTTTTTCTCTAACTCGAGTAAGGAGATAATTTAATTTGAGTTAATGGCAGGAAAAGAGATAATTATATGCATATCAATTTTTTTTTACATAAGATTTAATGACCGGTAAATACAAAAAAAAGGGTTTATCGATAGATTGTTTTAAAAACAGGAAGTAAATGTAGGATGCATACCTTGGATGGATTGTTGATGTGCACCAATCTAAATGGATGGATGGATGTTTGGGTTTTATGACGCAAGGGCATCTAAGGCCATACTGGCACCAATCTAGAGCGAGCAGTGCCTAGGCATTTTCGGTCTGATTGTGGACTTCAATTGTTCATCTGTGCTATAATAATAAAGACGATAGTGACAGACTGGGTTGACACAAAAAATTAACATAGATACAACACATTACTAGGCTAAAAGGGAATGTTAAGGTAGACAGTATCAGGGATCAACCTGGGTCAAAAAATGCTGTAGCAAAAATGCTAAAATGTAGAAAAAAGCTGTAGCAAAATGCTAATGAAAAATTAGTTGCTTATAAAACAACGTCGCGCCAATTAAATCAATTGAATCAGCGTTTCGGATTCAAATAAAAACATTATTTTAGAAATCCATGGCCCGATCCATGATTTTCTGGGTTCGTATTTAAGAAACCGAAGTCAATTAGTTAAAATAAATACTCTTAGTCCTATTTCCTTTCTCACCAAAGGTGTTCCTCAGGGCTAATTACTTGGTCCACTTTTATTTCTAGTTTATGTTAACGATTTATTAGCTTTAGATCTATCTGGTGAGATTATTTGTTTTGCAGACGATACCACTCTTCTATACTCCGGTAAAAATCAAGATGATCTTAATAGTTTAATCCAAGAAGACCTTATCAAACTTAAATCTTGGTTTGATTCTAATGACTTGCATATTAATGCGAACAAAACAAAATACATAAATTTTAACCTAATTAAAAAAGAAAACCAATTTCGACTAATTTATCATAAAGATAACTGCAACGATAACCTCTCCTGTGTTTGTCAAGAATTGGAATGTGTAGACACAATTAAGTACCTTGAACTTCACATAGATTCAAATCTTAGATGGAAATCTCATATCAATTCTATCTCTAACAGTATGCGGTTTTTTCTTTATAAATTTTATCATTTAAAGCATCTAGTTAATCAAAATTTTCTTAAGCAGCTCTACTATGCATGGGTTCATCCCAGAATCTACTACGGATTGTCTATTTGGGGTGGGGACTACGAATCAAATATATCCATAGTCAAAAATCTCCAAAATAAATTTATTAAATTAATTCTTAATTATAATAATCGCAGTATTACATTCCAAGATTACAAATTACTAGACATAGACAGGGAGATATCCATAAACACTCTGGGGATTTAGAATCCCATACGAGTGAAAAGAAATTCAAGACATTTTTTTTTTATAAAACAATACAGGGTAGATATGACAATAAAATTTGGCAAAGTCGTCGGTGCTATTTAAAAATAAACAATAGAGAACCCAAAATTGAATTAAATTGAATCAAATTAAATTATCAACTGAAAACAGATAATTTTTTAGCTTTTTTTTTTAAACGATGACATTTGGTATAATTTGCAGATCAACAGGAAGATTATTGTATTGTTTAGGAGCTAAATAAAAAAAACTTTTTTGAAAAATCTCCCTTTTGGCTCTGGGTATATTGAAAATAACGTTTGGTTGTCTAGGATTGACTATTTCTCTTTTATCACATAAATTGGGATTTAAGAAGAGATTGTAGCTATTTTTATAAAAGTGTAGATGATGAACTGGAAGTATGTCTAGTAATTTGTAATCTTGGAATGTAATACTGCGATTATTATAATTAAGAATTAATTTAATAAATTTATTTTGGAGATTTTTGACTATGGATATATTTGATTCGTAGTCCCCACCCCAAATAGACAATCCGTAGTAGATTCTGGGATGAACCCATGCATAGTAGAGCTGCTTAAGAAATTTTTGATTAACTAGATGCTTTAAATGATAAAATTTATAAAGGAAAAACCGCATACTGTTAGAGATAGAATTGATATGAGATTTCCATTTAAGATTCGAATCTATGTGAAGTCCAATGTACTTAATTGTGTCTACACATTCCAATTCTTGACAAACACAGGAGAGGTTATCGTTGCAGTTATCTTTATGATAAATTAGTCGAAATTGGTTTTCTTTTTTAATTAGGTTAAAATTTATGTATTTTGTTTTGTTCGCATTAATATGTAAGTCATTAGAATCAGACCAAGATTTAAGTTTGATAAGGTCTTCTTGGATTAAACCATTAAGATCATCTTGATTATTACCGGAGTATAGAAGAGTGGTATCGTCTGCAAAACAAATAATCTCACCAGATAGATCTAAAGCTAATAAATCGTTAACATAAACTAGAAATAAAAGTGGACCAAGTAAGGAGCCCTGAGGAACACCTTTGGTGAGAAAGGAAATAGGACTAAGAGTATTATTTATTTTAACTAATTGACTTCGGTTTCTCAAATACGAACCCAGAAAATCATGGATCGGGCCACGAATACCATAAGAGTACAATTTATCCAAAAGGATGTTGTGATTCACAGAATCGAAAGCTTTGGAAATGTCAATAAAAACGGCAACTGTGATATGATTTTGGTCAATACTATAAATAAATTTAGAGAAGTAATAAGTGCAAGTTCTGTATTGCGGCGTGGTAAAAAACCAAATTGTTTAGATGAGAAAAAATTCTGGCTTTCAAAGTAATTAAGCAACCTAATTTTTAGGCAATATTCAATTAAAAGGGAAAGAGAGGTAAGAACTGAAATTGGTCTATAGTTGGACAAACAGTTTTTATCACCTTTTTTGTAGATTGGAGTAACGACAGCAGTTTTTAAAAAATCTGGAAAAATACCATTTTTAATTAGGTTATTGATAAGATTTGTAACATAATTAGAATGGTATTTAAGTAAAATTTTCAAAATAGAAACATCGATTTTGTCCAGCCCACTACTCTTATTGTTGTGTCACTACACAACAAGCTAAATGTAAGACCAACCTAAATATCTAATTTTTTCTAAGTAATTGAAATTTAACATTTCAATTTGAATGATTTGGTTTTTAAAAAATAATAATAATAATAATTATTAGTAACTGAAATAAGTCTTATAATACTGATTTTATTTTAAAAAGGAATACTTTTATGCAATCACTCAATTTTGTCTCAATAGAAAGATGTATTTTCCAATAGTGTTGAGTTTGTTTGACAACTATATTTTTCATTGTGAGGTTAATAGTTTTTGTAAAGGTTATTTAGGTATTTTATTAATTATTTAGCTGCTGTGGAACAAGTTGCATGTGAGAACGCATTTAATTTTAAATTCCGCTTTACCCCAGTAGCACAGCAGTATTGGCCAATATCATAACAGAATGATGGCCAACATCGCCAAGCAATATCTGCCAGCATCGAACGGCAAACCTTTTTACAATATTGGCAGATATCGTTCACCCGCATTGGCCAATATTATTTGCAGTATTGGCATATATCGTTCACCTGCATTGGCCAATATTATTGTATTGGTCTGTGCAGTATTGGCATATATTGTTCACCCGCATTGGCCAATATTATTGTATTAGATTTTGCAGCATTGGCATATATTGTTCACCCGCATTGGCCAATATTATTGTATTAGATTTTGCAGCATTGACAGATATTATTAAAACACATTGCCTAATTCATGGAAATATTACCTAAACCATATAAAAGACAGTAAAATAATTTACTGTCAATTATATAGTTTGGGTAATATTTTCATGAGCTTTAGACAATGTGTTTTAATAATTTCTGCCATAAAAATACAAATTTATAAAAAAAAAACAAGCTTATATTAAAATGTGCTAAAAACAAATTCATTTGTTACCCTTCAGCTGATAACAAACACTTAAATTTTTGATGTTGTCGTGAAAATCTTTTTATATTACAACAAATAATGAATGTACACACTTTTTATTATATATATCATTTATTATCATCATATTATTATCATTTAAAGATACAACTGCTGACATTAAAAAGTCCATTTATGAACACATGTCTTCCTCGCTGCTTTCCACAGCTTTTGATTGCTGTTCTTCTTGGCCATTGCTTTTTCTTCTTTCGATCGCTTCTTTTCCCATCCCAATCAACAGACCCAGCCAGGACTTTTCCAATCCGTCTTCCGATGGTTGCGGTTACCTCATCCTCGTATCTCATTTTCACGCTAGCTACAAACATAATAAAATGAATCACACACACAACTAAGTACAATTATTACTAGGGATAGCTTTCTATTAAAAATAAGTGAAGTAAAAGTAATGAATTTTTTTAGTTTTAAACAACACAATAACATTAGTTTTGTATACAATTAAACATCTTAATATTAATACTTAGCTCATTTCACGTTTTCTTTATATCTTTACCATTCTGTATTCGTATTATACACTCGAACACTTTAACCTTACACGCATGATATCAAAGTTTAATTTCAGATAGCTTATTTTGAACTTAAAAAAATAAAAGATTTTCTATAACGACTATTTTAAAACCCAATAATCGAGTCATCAGTTAAGCCTAAAAAACATTTTTGAAGTTTTGAACACAAACAATTAATATCGTTTATTGATCAAAAAGAAATGTAAAATATATAGTGCTATTTAAACTAGAATAAACTCAAAGTAACTTAAGATTCTTACCTTAATTTGATGCACAGCACTGTATTCGAAGTCGAAACACGCGGGAGTCCTTAGAACCACTTACCACTCGGAACAGAAAGCACGAAAAGGTTGGTTGGTACATGTATTTCCGGCTTGTGTGCTTGATCCTATGCCTTGATCAGACACTTCGTCAAGAAAGACAGAGACTGAATTTTTTTACTGATAAAGAGAGAGAAATTACACCCAGGACACAAGCTAAAGTCGAGCCCGCATCCGGTTTGATGTGCCGGGAAGCGCGCATTTAGCGTATTGCTCTGCGATCTTAAACACTAGGCCACCCGGGGTCCTAGACGCGGAAGAATCGCGAAATACATAATCGTTATTTATCAGGATCGGTCGGTTTCGGCCGATATCGATACTTGTGCATCGGGTTTGGCCAGTTTTGGCCGAAATTGAAACTTCGAGATTCCCATATGCTAATTTAGGAAAATGTTGCCATCATGAGTTGTATGTTAAGAAACGTCGTAAAATTTATTTTTTATCATCTATCTTTTGCAAAAAATAAGATTTGGTCAAAAATCACTAAGTATTAAAATTTCAGTGTCGCAATGGATACATTGGGTAATATTGGCCAAAGCCGGTAGAAAACGGCAGGTATGAATCGATGCGTGTCGTGTTTGGCCAATATTCAGGCAACATTGGCCAAAATTGTTGTGCTACCTGGGTATTTGCGATTTTTTCTTTGTTTTTTTTATGCCTTTTAACAAGTTACCAATTGCCATGTGCTGATCAACAGTTGAGACTTTTTTTCACTACCAGGCTTCAAATCGGACATTTTTGTTCATCTTCTTCACGGCATCCATCTTGTCCAGACAACGTCACTCTTCGTTGTTCCCGCGCTTTTCCCTCCAGCCAATAGCCATCCCATTCTACAATTACATCATGGAGTCATGTGACTGACAGGGGCCAATAACATCGGGCACTGGGCAGTTTGGAGGTGGACGACTCGGGAAAAATATTTAATTCTAACTTGAGAACCGTAGCTACAAGACGGTGTAAAAAAAGGACTGTTCCAGTGTGGTGATTGTGTCGTGAGAGGATGTCGCGGTGCCCAAAAAAAAACGTGGGACGGAAAAGGCCGGTCCACTTGCAGGACTGAGGAAATTCCAAAATCAACACCGACGTGCCATGGACAAGGATTTAAGCTAAGATATTTTTTCCAACTAACCCCTCTTTCCTTTTCTTTCTTTGTATTCTTATGTATGACCGTTGAGATCTCATTTTTCGCCGTTAAAATTTGTGTCTTACGCCTATCACGTGGCTATGCCACTGGTTTATCATAAATGCGCCATAAGCGCGAGGCGTGTGTTAAGCTTAAATATTCTCTATGATAAATAATTGATTCTTTTTTTTATTCCGATTTTATAGTTTGATTTTTTTTATTGTTCCACATGCAGCTTGTAGGATTTAGATTTTCATGATGTATTGCCTAAATGTTTTATAAACATGTTCAGTATATTTGCCTAAATTGCTGTAAATCACAGTTCTCAACCATTTATTTAATTTAAGTTGTTGTATATCATAATTTCACATAGACTCTAATCTTAGGCCTCATGTTATCCACACACCATGTTTTCTATATGAGAATGTAAAGTAACCTGTTTTTAGAGATTACATTATATGCACTGATTGTTATAATCTATTTTAATTAAAGATTCGAATAGATTTTACACATCTTAATAATTGTCTTCATTTAAATTGCTTGTTCACTATGTAAGAGTTTAGGCCTAGCAACCATGCTTAACTTTAAAAATTGAATATTATGTTACTAGAACATTTCAAGTGTGCTAAAGAGATATTGATTGTAAATGGAGAGTGATATTAATAAATTTCTGATTTATTTTAAAATGTAAAACCTGTGTTATGTTTATTTCTGCAAATTTACTTGGTCACATGTGTCCTCAGGAAAACCTGGTTAATTGTAAGAAGTTATTTAATTGATGTTTAGTACATGTACACACTTTTGTTTCATTTGGCCTTATTATGATTCTGCTATTAATCAAAATTGACTTAAGCTTAACTTTGTGTAACTCTCTTAATTATCCTTTTTCTTACTTTATTTTTGTGTAAAATCTGTGTGGACTTCTGTTGTTTATTACAACACCACATTATTGTTACTCAGGCCCGACACATATTTCATAAGTTCGTTCTCTGTAATGTCGAAAAAGACAAAGGAATTTGGACTGCGAGTAATATAACTAAGAAAGTTAAACTTATTATGATCAGTTACTGAACTTAAAGCAAAGTGATTGTTTATTGAAGTGGCCAGTTGCATGTCAGAGTTGAAAGAAACAGGTAGAACTGGCTTGATAGTTGTTTTAGTAATATGATTAATAAATTTCCATTTGTCATGAGATGTTTGGCATTTGTTGAAACAATTTAGGAAGTATTTCCTTTTTTCTGATCTGATTTTTGTTTTAAGAAAAGAGATAGTGGATTTGTAAGCAAGTCTATAAAATTGGTCACCAGGGTACTTGCGAAGCTTAATAAAAAGATTTCTTTTAGATTCAATTATGCGTAAAATTTCGACTGTAATCCAAGGATTTTTAGCTTTTACTTTACTTTTACTTTTTTTAATTCTATGTTTAGATGTATAATTGTTTACGATTCAGTAAGCTTATTATAAAAGATAAAGAAATCATTCAATGAATCATTGCTTAAAGCATTAAAAGAATTATTTTGAAGATAATCATCTATTTTTCCGTAGTTTTTTCTGAAACAGTTTAAAGGAGGAGTTAAAGTAGTCTCTGAAGTTTTAACGTTAACTTTGAAAATAATAGGATAATGATCCGTAATATTTAAGTCTAGACGGCAGTAGAAGTTATAGTGTTGTTAAAGTCCCGAAAGAAAATATGATCAACACATGTGCCAGAAGCGCTACGACTTATTTCAGAAAATAATGACAGAAAACCATTTTGACACATTAAATCTAAATAATCATTTACATGTTTGTTTTGAGAGTCGAGAATATTTATGTTTAAGTCACCAATAATTAAAATATTTTTGTATTTAATTGAATTCAAAACACATTGCAACTCGTTTTTGAAATATTCAACTGTAAATGAATGAGATCTATAAATTGAAATAATACAAATATCAAGATCCAACACATGAACAACAACGATCTCGGCAGATTCATACTAATATCAAGTTTTTCTATGGTTAGCTGATTTTTTGAATACAAAATTATACCTCCGGATGTGTTGTAAGATCTACAATTACAATAAGACTGAAAACCGTTTAATTTATAAAAACTTGATTCAGCTTCTGTTATCCAGGTTTCCGAAAAAATTATAAAATCTAGTCTGGGTAAATAAGGTTTAAATAAAGTAATAAACAAGTCAAAATTAGATCTTAGACTTTGTATGTTCATGTGAAAGATGATACAATTAGAACACGATAAGTTCAGATAATCGAAAAAAGTGTTATCACTGATTGAAATGAGTTTGGGAGGGCTATCTGACTAGAATCCAGATTAGCCATTTAAATTATTAAGATCTTTAAGGATTTGTTATTCTATGTACCCTGCTGCTTTCGTCTTTTCTGAGATAAACCCTCCCGTCTCTTACCCAACAGAACTTAAAAGCATTTTCACGCTTGTACACTTTACAGTTGTAGAGTAAGTTCTTAACAGCTGGTGCAAGATGTTCGTTGAAATATAAGATTGAGGTAGCATATCTTTGACTGACATCAGACGATAACAATCTTTTCTCTTTAGCAGCTCGTAAATATTTATCTCTGAGTATTTTCGACTTGAACTGGACAATTATAGATTTCGGACGGTCTTTTTTTACAGTGGGTACTCGATGCGTTACAGATATGTTTTCTGGATCAAAGGCTGGGTCGATTTTATCAAGAATCTCATTTACAATTTTGGTCGTGTCTTCATTCTCAATTTCGGGTATTCCAGAGATTTCCAAATTTTTCCTTCTTGAGTATTGTTGAAGCTGTATGACTTCGTCCCGTAGAGATTCAAGCTCAGACTTAAGTTGTTTCTTTCCTGGTTAGAGTCTGACAGCTTGTGTTTTAGATCAGTAATTTCAGCTTTCATACTGTTGATTGTGTTTGTCAGATCCTTCACTATTTCACTGATAATTTAAATTCTTTGTAAAATCATCAAATTTACCTTGGATGAAAAACCTGTAGACATTTGTGAATTAGGATGGACTTCGAAGTTTTCCAGGCGGCAGGGATTCTTTTGAAGCGGAGGCAGATGTTGAACACGCGTGACAGAATTTTGCAGTCTGGTTTTTTAGTTTTAGTTTGAATTATCGTCACACTAGAGCTACACAAGGGCTATTGGCGACGGGCGTCGTATTTTAGAACCACAGTCAAGTGACGAGCCGACACCTGAGTAGGCACCCAACGCAACCGTTAAGGGCGACATCGTACGCAGCGTTAGGACTTTGAAGGATATTTAACGTGCACTTCCTCTACGCGGGGTATTATTCGTCGGACATTTTGGCTGCACGGGCCGTTCATAGGTCGGCAGTTATTTTGGCGATGCCCGGACCCGAACCTGGGACCTTTCGCATGCTAAGCGAATGCCTAACCGACTGGGCTCCCCAGCCCCCAATTTTGCAGTCTGGATCTGCACTCTTGAGGTTCTCGTAAGAGAGTCTGTCAGGTCCCGGGGCGGTGTTTTCGAATCTGTGGAGTCTGCTTCTAATCTCAGCCGGGGAGAAAGGGGTGGTGTCGACTTCCGGGTGGTTCGTGGGAAAGATGTTTTGCAGGACCGTACGATCAAAGTCCCTTTCCTCGAAGACTTCCTAGAAGTGGGCTTGTTCTTCCTCAGCGGAGATGTGACATCTGGCTGATTCTCCCTCCACGATGAGCCGGATGGCCCTTCTTCGATTCCTCCTGTACAACCGCTGTACCACTCGACAGTTGCTGGCGTCAATGTGCTTGGGCGTAAACGCTGAGGGCTGGTCAGTGATCGGTGGAAAAGGCCTGAGTGACATCCGACATGACGTTTTCAAAGGCTGGCCAGGCTTGGCTATCGTCGCGGTTTTCATGGATGTCAATCAGGAGGTCAAGGATTTCTTGAAGATGTTACAGCATTCAATGTTACAGCATTCAACCCTTAAAAAAATACAATTATAAATTATTATTTTTACAAACCAAGAATTTCAACTTACATAGAGATACACAGAAGTATTCATTAGTAACAACAAATTATAACACTTCACATTAAATTTTTTTATATTATTCACAAATCTCAATACAAAAGCAATTACACGAAGCATTCGTAAATAACCACCAGTCCTCGCAAGTAGATCCGCCAGAAAGTCATTGATCACTGACATGCAAACCGATGAAGTTGGTACCTTCTCCAATTTTAACTCACACAAGTATTCGGAATCCTTCATTTCTGTTGGCTTGGGTGGCAATCTGTCGTATCTTCCTCTCCACAGAATGGTGGTCCATTCCACCACAGCTCCGAGTATGGCAGATTTCCAGGTCCCAATCCCCGTGAAATGATATCAGCAGGGTTAAGAGCCGAGGGCACGTGGCTCAACCGGCAATCCTCGGTCAACTGCTGAACCTTGGAAACACGGTTGGCTATGAACGTCTTGAGATGGTTCGCAGGGGTGTCCAGCCACGCCAGAGCAATTGTCGAATCAGTATGCAACACAACGTCGTCTATCTTCAATCTCAATGATGACCGCGCTTTTTTCACCAGTTGAGCAAGCAGAACACAGGCACACAGTTCAAGTCGGGGTATGGAAATGACTCGAATGGGTGAAACCCGAGACTTACTCGCCAAAATAGTAGACTTCGTGGCACCACTGTTATCTATGCACTGCAGGTACATGACGGCTCCGTAGGCAGACTCGGAGGCATCGGCGAAACCCTGAAGCACAATTCTCTGGCAGTTGTCGGAAAGAACATATCGGTCGATTTTTATGCTCTCGATATGCTCCAAGGCTTCCACAAAGTTTCTCCACTCGTTCGCGACTGGATCGGGAAGGATATCATCCCAGTCGATTTTCTGCTGCCACAGTCGCTGAAGAAAGATCTTGGCACGAGTCACAACTGGGCCTAAGAAACCCAATGGATCGTATAGCCTGGCGATTACACTAAGAACTTCACGTTTAGTGTATGACGGTTGCCTGGAGACTGACACTTTGAACGTGAACTGATCCCGGCGAGGTCTCCAGCAAATGCCCAGCGTCTTCACGGCCGTCTCCTGGTCCCCAGTAAAGGAGTGCTCCACCTCTGAAGACAAAGAACTATTTAGGAGGTCACCTGAATTTGAGGACCATTTATGAAGAGACATTCCACAACTATGCAGGGAATCGATCAGCTGAGCCTAGAGTGCCTGGGCGGTTTCCAAATCGGGGGCTCCACTGACGATGTCATTCATGTAAGTGTCATGCAGTAAAGCCTCAGAAGCCAATGGACAGCCGGACCTCTCATCACTGGCCAGTTGTTGCAGGGTCCTTATGGCCAGGAAAGGCGCACTGGTCGTACCATAGGTGACAGTCTTCAGGCGGAAAGTTGATGGCTTGTCATCCGCTCTTGCTTTCCACACAATTCTCTGCATATCTCGTTGTTGAGGATTGAGGAGGATCTGACGGTACATCTTTTGAATGTCGGCAGTGAAAGCAAATTTGTGTCTTCTAAACCTTGTAATGGTTTCAAAAACATCCTCAATCACTTCGCCCTTCATCAGTATGTCATTCAAACTAATGCCTGACGTCGTGGAAGCAGAAGCATTAAACACTACACGCAATTTGGTAGTCAGCTTTTCAGGACGAAGTATGCCATGATGGGGAATGTAGTAGTGTGAAGATGGTTCACCTGGCTCTTCCACTCTCTCCATATGTCCTAAGGCCTCGTACTCGTCCATAAAATTAGAATACAACGATAGATCGGATCCCTCGACAACCGTTTCCATAACGAGTCCAGACGCTTCACCGCAATACCTCTTGACTGTCCCAAGCACGACGGGTCTTTGTTCAAAGGCATAGTCACAACATATCTTCCTTCATCGTCTCTCGTGTGAGTACGCACGAAATGTTCCTCACACATAGAGGCCTCTTTACTTTTCGGCAATTCTACTTCGAGACTCTCCACCTCCCAAAACTGTCTCAAAGTTTTGTCTAGATCGTCCTCCAAAACTAACCCAATATGAACTTGACCCTCACCCTCCTGAACAACCCTGTCACTCACAACATAACCGAAGACAGTATTCTGTAACATCACCTGAGACCCCATAGTTTGGAATTGACCTGGCCTCAACAACTCGTAAAACACCTCCGCACCCAACAACAAATCAATTCCACCTGGAACGTTGAACTCGGGATCTGCCAGCGAAACGAAGCCTGCCAAATCCTCACCCACATCAATAAATCTATTCGGAATGACATCCGTGATTTTATTGACCACCAGCATTGACAAGTCCTTAACAAAGCTATTATCCCTGTTGGCAACTGTTGACCTAACACAACCATTAATAGTCATTTTCGCATCATTGACACAAGAAACCAAAATGTTAACTTTATCCATTTTAAGTTGCAATCTCTCAGCACAAGCCCTGGTACACAGACAGGATTGGGATCCCACATCCAAAAGACAGCGTACTTCCATCCATTCAGAATATTTATTTTTTATCCTGGCCCGGACAGTACTTAGCAAGACATTTCCCGAACAATTTTTGTCATAACTCGTAGCAACTATCTGATTTTGAGAGTGCGCCTCCATCCCTTCCCGCCTTTCGGTCTGATTCGGAACGAACGGAGTAGCGTCTACACGCAATCCAGAGTTATTGTTATTCTCACGGGGATAATGGATCATTTGGTTATGTGGCTGGCCACAAAAACAGTCTTTTTGACCGGCATTCCCGCAATTTATGTGGTTGCAGACACCGGAAGCACAAACCATTTTGCTTTACCACATTTGATCTATCCCAAACAGAAAATTCCTTAAATTGAGGGCACACAAATAGGGAGTGACAAACAGTTTTACACAAAACACAGTTCGCCTTTTTTGTCTGAGCCGCAAATACCTTAGTCATGGTTTCTCAGAACTCCAGTTAGACTGTCTATGTGCTCTGTTTCCCATAAATCGATTTGTCTCCCCAACCGAATTCCTATTTACCGGCTCACTTTTACATTTTCCCTTAGACGATAGGTAATTATCGCACTCTCTACCCAGTTGCTGAGGTTTGAAAAAGGTATCTCCCTGTTTTACCCCAATATGTGTCATTAATTCACGGTCGAGTGTTTCAAAAATCCAATTAGATACAATGAGTTCACACAATGATTTAAACTCATCAACCCCTTGCAGGTGACAATAGTAGTCAAACGCTACGCTTAACCGAGAAGCGAATTGCACATAAGATTCAGACGCGAGTTTTTGGGCTTTTTTGAAGTTATTGAGGCATTCCTGAGGGGTAGGTTCAAATTCTTTTTCCACCAAACTTTTAATTTTATCATAATCACCTAAATCTTCATGGCTCACATACACTAGCAAATTATTAACCCTCTCACCCAAAAGATTTAACAAAATTTCTGCTTTGAGCGAATCGGGCACGTTTTTATTTTGGAAAGCTTTTTCCAACGAATGGAAAAACAGATTGAATGATTCTGATTTGGACGGCACTGGTATGGTTAAAGTCTTAACACTTCTTATTAGGTTTTCTAAGTTATTAAAATCCGATTTTTCCATATTTTGAGATTGACTTGAGGAGTTTTTTCTCGCACTAGCCAACTCTATTTCTAATTGTAGTCTAGCATCGGCGGCCCTTTCCTTAGCATCAGCCGCCTTTTCTTTTTCCTCCGCAACCACTTGTTCCACCAAACCCTGAACCACTTCTGGACTAGTCTTGAAAACACTGCTCTCCTCTATTAATTCCCTTAACCCTATGATCTTAACTTTATCAGGAACTGTCAGCCCCAACTCCTCTGCCACCAATCTCAACTCATTCTCCGGTTCCGGGCAGAGGTGGGTCCACGGTCACATCCACAGAAAAGGACTTCCTTAGCAGAGTCCCCAGAGTGTACTCAAATGTCGGGAGGGAGCTGGCCTGGGACGGGCAAAACATCGGGCTCCACATCGTGTCGCTCCTGGGGGAAGTGGACGCAGATATAGTGGCGGAGTTGTGAGCGGTTCCAAGGTCTCCAGGGGATGGAGCAGGGTCAGGCTTCGTCTCGGAGGAGGCCATGGCGCGAGAAGGGAGTCTCGGCCCTGGAGTAGATAGCCCTCTTAGAGAGGGACGGGCTGAAGACCAGGCTCCAGTTTTCGTCGAGGGGATGCGAGGAGGGGGAGTTTTTGGGTCCAGGTGGGGTGGAGGCAGCAGGGGTGCCTGGCACGAGTACTAGGTCCGAGGGGGGCTCCGGGATCTCCAAAACGACGGAAGGACACTGGGAGGTGGGGTGACTGGTGAGGCACATAGCGGCATCTCGGTTGAGGCACGTTGTGGCATTTCGGGGGGGGGGGCACATGACACAGTCTTGCCCCTGGTGCTAGAGGCAACCGGGGGGTGGCCAGGGGGATGAGAGTCTTCATCACAGGGTTCACTGGGCACACAAGTACTGGGTGGGGCACTGGGAACACAAACACAGGGTAGACATCACAACACAGGACTTGGACATCACAAAACAGGTCTTGGCACGAGCACAGGAACAACAGCACACAGCAGGTGGAAAATCCTCCCTTGTGGCACTTACAACCACCGAAGAAAACGTGGCCTCAAGGGGGGAAGGGGGGCGAAAAACTGGGGAGACTGTACCCAAGCCTGGCAGAAAAAACCAGGCGAGAACAAGTCTTTCGTACCGGTAGAGCGCTAATCCCGAAGGCGCTGAAACCCCTACCAGTACTGCCAGAGGTTCCCCGGAAAGAAATCGGCACCAGGGGGCGCGTCAATCTTCACAGGGAAGCACACCAGTGGGGCTCCCAAAGATTCTCCATCCTAAGGGAGAAAGAAAAACACCCACGAAAAAACTTAGAAAAAAACAAAAGGGGGAACTGCCAACGCGGTGGTTTATGTCACATCAGACAGTTCCGCGGTGTTAGGGAAAGGAAAAGGTTAGAGAAGATCAGGCTTTCATTTCTTTCAAGGACAACCAACCAAAACCGAGTGCAGTAGATGGCTGATGGCAGGCCGACAACAAGCTCTGTTCCTTGACCGCTGTTACCCCATACCGGAAATGTGCTCACTGAGAATTTTTTAAAAGTGGTGGAGGGTCACCGCGAAAAGCAGCACAACCTCCCGACAACAAACAAAAACAAACACACCTTACACACAAGAGCAAAGTCTATGGGTTCCCGACCGTTAATCCAGAAGGCACTGATGTCAGGACGCACACAAAGACAAGGCAGCACCTGTTCAAGCTAGATTGCGGGTAAAAATACCGTTTCAATTAAGCTGATAAGAACAGATAAAAGCTTGTTTATTGATCCAAAAAATAAGACAGTACAAACTAGCCAAACGGCGACAAAAAGTAATAGACAGAGTCCCCTGCACTTTCTTGTCTATCCTCAACACATCCTTCTTCCAGATTTCGTGAAAGAAATTCTATTAGTGATGGGTCGGTCCGGAATGAACGGGTCCGAAGGAACGGGTCCTCAAATGGAACGAATCGGTCCGGTCCACTGTTTCAAAAGGAACGGGTCCATCGTTCCAACTGCATAATTTTGAACTTTTTGCGATTTTTTTTTCTTTTATTTCAAAAAATTTAGAACTTACAGAAATATGAAACTTAGAATTTTACCTGAAATTGGAGTGAAGAACTCTATCTTGCAGCTTTAAATATGAATATTCCCTGGGTTTTGAGAGTCTGCCCGATTGTTAAATAAACATTTTTGACTGGCAAGAACATTGAGTCATGATCTTATTCCAGTCTCGTTTCTGTATATAGCAATACCCTTTCGGTCCGGAACGGATGACCGGACCGGTTCGTTCTGAAATCCGTGAATGTCGGTCAAACTGTCATATACTAATATCTATCTTTTCGGTCCGGAATCCGGACCAAATCATTAAAAAATCAGGGAATGTCGGTCCGACTATTTATGTATATTACTTTTGACTGGCCTGTACATTGGGTCCCGATATTCTCGCTTCAGATACATAATATGTATTTTTCGGTGCACATTTCTGTATTTTAACAGGTAAAACTCTTTCGGTCCGGAATGGCGATGACCGGACCGGTTCGTTCCAAAATCCGTGAATGTCTGTCCGATTGCTAAATTTATGTTTTACTTTTGACTTGCTTGAAAATTGTTTCCAAATCTTCTCGTTCCAGTATATAATGTATATTTTCGGTGCACTTTTACTGTATTTTCAATAGTAGTACTCTTTCGGTCCGGAATGGATGACCGGACCGGTTCGTTCCAAAATCCATGAATGTCGGTCCGGAGTCCGGACCAAATCATTTAAAAATATGGGAATGTCGGTCAGACTATTAAATGTGTATTACTTTTGACTGACCTGTACTTTGTATCCCGATATTCTAGCTCCAGTAAATAATATGTATTTTTATGCGCACTTTTCTGTATTTTAACTGGTAGAACTCTTTCGGTCCTCCAAAATCCGAGACTGTCGGTCCGACTGCTAAATGTATGCTTTACTTTTGACCTGCTTAAACATTGTTTCCGATCTTCTCGTTCCAGCACATTATTTTATATTTTCGGTGCACTTTTACTTTATTTTAAATTAAATAGTAGTGCCCTTTGGGTCCGGAATGGATGACCGGACCGGTTCGTTCCAAAATCCGTACATGTCGGTCAGACTGTCATATACTGATATCTTTTCGGTCCGGAAGCCGGTCCAAATCGTTCAAAAATCAAGAAATGTCGGTCCGACTATTAAATGTTTATTACTTTTAACTATCTTATATACATTGTTTCCCGATCATCTCGTTCCAGCATAAAATTTATATTTTTGGTGCACTTTTACTGCATTTTAAATAGTAGTACCCTTTTTGTCTGGAACGAATGACGGGTCCGGCTCGTTCCAAAATCCGTCAATGTCGGTCGGATTGTGATATACTGATACCTTTTCGGTCCGGAAAATCAGGGAATGTCGGTCTGAATATTAAATGGGGAGCCCAGTCGGTAAGGCGCTTGCCTAACAAGCGGAAGGTCCCAGGATCGGCCCGGGCTTTGCCAAAATAACTGCCAACCTATAAAAGGTCTGAAAAGCCAGACAGTTTGACGAATAACACCCAATATATATTCCAAAGTCCCGGTGAGTCCCAAAGTACGATTTCGCACTTAAAAGTTTTATCGGTTGCCTACTCAGGCGTCGGCTCGTCACTTGACTGTAGGTCTAAATTATAACTCCCTCGTGTAGGTCTAGTGCGATAATAATTTAAACCAACCTTACTGTATTTTAAATATGTTTTTTTTAAATAGTACTACCCTTTCGGTCCGGAATGGTTCATTCCAAAATCCAGGAATGTCGGTCCGACTGCAATTCTTTAGTTTTTTAAACCCCTATTTTAAATAAACTCTTTGTCGTTTTTCAAATCTTTTCAGCAAATAATAATAATAGTCTCGAGCATACCGCCTGTTTAAGTTTTACTTTTTTTACTTTTAACTAACATTAGAACCCGGCCAGCTCATTCGATTGATCCCAATATCCAGGAATGTCGGTCCGACTGTCAACTAATAATATATTTTCGGTCCGGAACGAATGGCCAGACCGATTCGTCAAAAATCAGGGAATGTCGATTCGACTATTAAATATATATTACCTTTGACTGGAATATACATATGATCCCGATCTTCACATTTCAGTCTGTGCATTTTTCGATCCAGTTTTACTATATGTTAAATAGTATAATTCTCTTTCGGTTCGGAACGGATGACCGGACCGGTTCGCTCCAAAATCATGGAATATAGATACGACTGTTAAGTATAAGTTTTATTTTTAACTTGCTTGGAACACTGGATCCATACTTGCATAGGTTCCAGACTTTACAGTACATTATTTGCATTTGTCGTTGAATATTTAAACTTATAATCGTATTTTAAACCACAATGCTTTTCATTTGGAGCTAGACAGTAGTTCAACGAAAAAGGTTGGTTGCAACAACGAGTTGATTACAATGGTTCAAATTCCTAAGGCAATACGTTCAAGTAAGATATTGTAGAGAAGTGACTTTCTCAAAAAGAACAATATTTTTCGTAATGACTGACTTTAATAATTGAACTGTAGTGAATTGAAGAAATGTATAAAATTCGTAGTTGGCCTTTTCGACCGATTGCAAGAACTTGCTAAGATTGTGACTGTTTAACATCGTTTGTGCTATCTTACAGAATTCTACCGTTTTGACTTGTACGTTTGTGGTTTGTCCTAAATAAAAATGTCTCGTCCTAAGAGCAGTTCTTCAAACACAAAATAGTACAGT
>JAFNEN010001639.1:0-25492 GCA_019343175.1 Oedothorax gibbosus | reverse complement strand
AAATAGGGGGCTGGGGAACCAAGTCTGTTAGGCTTTCGCCTTGCATGTGAAAGGTCCCAGGTTCGAGTCCGGGCATCGCTAAAATAACTGCCTGCCTATAAACGGCCCGTGCGGCGTGCAGCCAAAAATGTCCGACGAATAATACCCCGTGTACACTGTACAGGGCCGGATTTAAAGATTTGCCGCTTGTAGGCTATGATTTGCCGCCCCAGTCCCAATATTCTCCCACTTCGGGAAAGGTAGCTGGTTACCTGCAAAATAGGATGGTATGTGCTGTTTAAAATAGATACACATATTAGAATCATCTATGTACCTTTACACACTAAATCGAAAGCGAAATAGGCAAATTTTTTTAAACTGTTCTACTATTTTTCTTTCAACTTTGAAATTCGTTAGGAGGGGGTGCACTTCCCCTCGCTGCGCCATGTTTGCTACGAAATATTAGCACTATATATACGTTTACGGTTTACGCATTAATGTAAATTATTTGTTTTCTTTCTTAAAATATTCGTATCTTTATAATAATTATTTTACGCCGAATGCCGCTTTAATGGGTCGCAAAATTTGCCGCCCCAAAAAATTCGCCACTCTAGGCTACAGCCTACTTAGCCTATTTAAAAAAAATCTGGCTCTGCCCGTGTAAAGAGAGTGCACGTTAAATATGCTTCAAAGTCCCAACGCTGCGTACGTTGTCGCCCTTAACGGTTATTCACGTGTCGGCTCGTCACTTGACTGTGGTTCTAAATTACAACGCCCTTCGCCAATAGCCCTCGTGTAGCTCTAGTGCGGCGATATTTAAAACTCACCTAACCTAACCAAAGTAAAATATTTTAACATTTTAAACAGAATTTGCTTGTTACTTTCGGTTTTATTTTCTTTAACCAGTGTGGTTTAATGTTTCAAAACACGCATTCAAACTGTTTTAGCGACCAGCAAACTTTTTAGCAAACTGTCTACCAAACCAACCAACTGTTTTAGTCGCGTCGCATAAGCACTCTTCAGTTAATGGTTTGATGACTCCGTGCCATATAAAATATGGTAATATTCACATATAATTCTATTTGCATTAAGACAAGTGTTTGACAGTTTGAGCTTTCAGCCACGCTGCAACAGATTTATAGTCACATACCTGAATTCCGCACTTGATGAAACATTCGCATACGTATTCAATAACAGTTACTATTTCGTATGTGTTATTCCCTCAATAAGTTAGTTTTCCCCTACAGTTTTTCATCTGCAAGTTAGTTTTCCCCTACAGTTTTTCATCTGCAAGTTAGTTTCCCCTACAGTTTTTCATCTGCAAGTTAGTTTTCCCCTAAAGTTTTTCATTTGCAAGTTAGTTTTCCCCTACAGTTTTTCATCTGCAAGTTAGTTTTACCCTACAGTTTTTTCATTTGCAAGTTAGTTTTCCCCTACAGTTTTTCATCTGCAGTAAGTGGTTTCGCTTCAATTTCTAAAAATAATTCAAATATTTAATTACATATATGCTTCTATTGTATTAATGTCCAGGGTAATTCCCAAAAGAGGGGATTAAAAGCTTTGTAAGTTTGAAAAATAAATCAAATTAAAATGAAGAACGTTACATTATTTAGTTTTTCAGGGCCGGATTTCTAAATAGGCTAAGTATAGGCTGTAGCCTAGAGCGGCGAATTTTTGGAGGCGGCCAATTTTACGACCCATTAAAGCGGCATTCGGCATAAAAAGAATTATTATAAAAATACGAATATTTTTAAGAAAGAAAACAAATAATTTACATTAATGCGTAAATCGTAAACGTATATATAGTTCTAATATTTCATAGCAAACATGGTCGCTGCGAGGGCAAGTGCACCCCTCCCCCTGGATTTCGAAGTCTAAAGAAAAATAGAACAGTTTTAAAAAATTCGCCTAATGTTTTTTTTTCGTTTAATGTTAAAAGTTGTAGGGATAATCACTTTTTACACATGTGACTTACTCTACAGAATGGACCATTTTGCATGGAATTAGCTTCTACTCTTTCTTTTAAATTTACTATACAAAAATGTGTATTTTTTACATCGCGCATTTTTTTTTTAAAAATTGTATAACAGTTTTAAAAATGCCTTACACGTTTATTTCTCTGAAATTGATCTCTCATCAAAAATAAACCATAAAGTTTCTCCTCTGTATTACTTAACTTATAGTTATGGGCTGGGGAGCCCAGTCGGTTAGGCATTCGCCTAGCATGCGGAAGGTCCCAGGTTCGGGTCCGGGCATCGCCAAAATAACTGCCGACCTATAAACGGCCGGTGCAGCCAAAATGTCCGACGAATAATACGGAGGGAGTGCACGTTAAATATCCTTCAAAGTCCTAACGCTACGTACGATGTCGCCCTTAACGGTTGCGTTGAGTGCCTACACAGGTGTCGGCTCGCCACTTGACTGTGGTTCTAAAATACGACGCCCATCGCCAATAGCCCTCGTGTAGATGTAGTGCGACGATAATTCAAACTTAACTTAACTAAATTATAGATATTATATTGGCTTCTTGGATCGTTCATGATGGATGATTTTTTATTACTTGAGATCCACTTCTTCTGTTAATTTTATCGAACAGTTTTTAGAAAAAAAACATGTTGTTATTCATATAATATCATTATGCCAAATACTGTCGTGCCTTTGCAATTTTGGCAAAAGCTGGGTAAATATTTATACATTTTATACATCACGCCATGCGGATTATGTCTATCGACAGTACGTTATCCGAATAACTTAGTACATTGTGATATTAGTATTAAAACGGTATCTGACAATAAAAGTATTTTGGGTTCATTACTTCACTCGACAAAAATATAGTACCTGTACATCCAGGGCGTTTAGAGTTGGTCCCTTGGTCTCTAAAGTCCCTTTTTTTTTATTTTAGGTCCCTTTTAGTCCCTTTTTTCACCTTTGGTACCTTAAGTCCCTTTTTTTTTAATATTACCATGTGACTAGGGCGCACTATTTTTTTTCTTCGTATCAATATTCTTTGTTCTTCGCTCGGAAATGGGGATATTCGTTATTTTCAGTTGGAGACATCCTTTGGGTTGATGGAATAAAAAGCTGTTTGTCCGTCCCCGCCCCCTTCCCCCACTTGCACGGAAAAAAGTGATGTCTTTTGTACATTCGTTTTGTGGAATGGTGTGCTCCAGTTTTTTGTCTTCAAAGTCAAGTTCATTCTTCAAGTTCGCCCTTCAGCAGACCAGGCGTTTTATACGTTTTCCAATCACATAGCACATGTTTTTAGTTTGATCTTCGTCGGCGATTAGAAAGTATAAGTACTATTTTTATTTTTTCCCCTCTTTGGACTATGTATTTACTTTTATTTTATCTGTACAGCAATTTTATCCTCTAATTAAAACGGATCAATTAAGGATTGTTAAGCAACATTCATTTTCAGTGTTAAATAATAATACCGCGTTCTACAACCGTAGAAAACCGTGATTTTCCACTAATTACTCGATAGCCCTCGTGTAGCTCTAGTGCAACGATAATTCAAACTAAAAAAACAAATTATTCAAAGACTGCTATTTTTTTTAGGATATTTATCCGCGAATCATTGTCACTAAGAATGTGATTTCTGGTTCTGGCTAAAGTTGAAAAAGTAACGTTCGACCAATGCATTGTTGCCGATTGTTCAAAAAGTTAGCCATTTGCCTTAGCATTGGTGGTCGATGTTAACTTACACAAGAAATCTTGCTCGCACCCTTGCTCAGGGAATGCTGCATGTGGGGTAAAAAAAAAAATAAAGGTTTTCCGAAGCAGAAACGTCAAGACAAGTTTCCTCAATTGCCAAAAATATTTTTAAAAAATCTTCTGATATTACTTTTTATTTAAGAATACATCAAAAAGATTAAATTGATAATTTTTACTTGAAAATATAGATACATTCATCATTGTACATGTACTTTTATTTTGCTAAAGAACATTCAAAAGTATTTTTTATTATGTAATTATTAGACTTAGAGTTTAATCCTGAAAAAAGGTCCGCTCCTAATGACTTGTATTGGTGGAACTGATTCACCAAGAGCTAAGGCAAATTGCTGTTTCTTCTCCTAACCTTAAATTCATGTTGAAAAACTTGTTAGTATACTATCTTATAAGTTGCTCATCTTTAACATATGACAATTAGTTACCATGTAAGAAGTAGTTGGATACACTAATAATGTTCTTACACTGTCTTCTGTTGTTCTTGTGTTTCAGTTAGTCTGGTTTAAAAAAAAACTCAGGTTTTTGACTTGATTAACAATTTTCTCATTTCCAACATGTCTTAAGCACTTATCAATTATTTTTTTAAGTGGTCCCTTAGGTCCCTTTTTTTAAACTTTAGGTCTCTAAGTCCCTTTTTTTAGAGGTCCAAGGTGCAAAACACCCTGTACATCTTAAGGGACATCCCCGATACACCACGAAGGACATCCTAGGGGTCTGGACATCCTAAGGGAAATTAATTTTTTCACCCTCTTATACACAGTCCATATTGGGAATCAAGCGGAGTTTCACTAAATCTTATAATAGATATACAAATAAAACATTACTAAGCAAAATATGTAATATCAATCGAAAATATGTTTAACCAGCTTTCGAAAACGCTCCACTTTTAAATATTTAAAAAAAGTAATTATACAATATATCATAAGAATATACACTTTCCTATTATTAAGATCATCAGGGCGAACAGCGCGCTTTTTTGCACTTTCTAGGATAAAATATTTTTTTAACTGCTTTTCTTCACAGACATGAACACCTCGATTAACATTTAACTTTTAAGATATATTAGTGGTGTCCATATAGGGTACAAGTACTATATATAACATTTCCACCATCGCATTTTTTCCGAAAAAAATTATGATGCCGAAAGTTTAATATTACTGAATTAAGCTATTAACTGAAAAGCTTATGTTATAAGTGTTACCTCTTGACTATTTTTTTTTTATTTCTTCAGAAATTTATTTTTAAAACTTTTGCCATCGTATCGAATCATTTATTCGAAAAATATAGGTAAAATATTCATGATTCAAATTGAACCACGGCACATTTGATTGCTACTTTACCGATTACACGTGCAAACTAGGGATGTGTGACCACTACACGACTTTCACTTACCCCTCAATAAATCTATACAAATTTAAAGGTAATTATATACCCTATAAGGGGGGGGCCGGGGAGCCCAGTCGGTTAGGCATTCGCCTAGCATGCGAAAGGTCCCAGGTTCGGGTCCGGGCATCGCTAAAATAACTGCCGACCTATAAACGGCCCGTGCAGCCCAAAATGTCCGACGAATAATACCCCGTGTGGAGGGAGTGCACGTTAAATATCCTTCAAAGTCCTAACGCTGCGTACGATGTCGCCCTTAACGGTTGCGTTGGGTGCCTACTCAGGTGTCGGCTCGTCACTTGACTGTGGTTCTAAAATACGATGCCCGTCGCCAATAGCCCTCGTGTAGCTCTAGTGCGACGATAATTCAAACTAAACTACCCTATAAGGTAATTTCAATAACTTTGAAACCTTAAAAGTTTTAGGGCATCTACCATTAGCGCGTACGCAATTGTTTCGTGGTAACTCGTTTACCTAGTTTGATATCTGTTACTTTTTTCGTGTTTCGGCAATACCTTTAAATCCAAAAAAGTTCTAACAGAGCTACTATATATATATATATATATATATATATATATATATATATAATATATATATATATATATATATATATATATATATATATATATATATATATATATATATATATATATATATATATATATATATATATATATATATATATATATCTATATATATATATATATATATATATATATATATATATATTTGTGTATGCGCGATTTTCTCAAAGACTTTATTATGACTTTAGATAGGTACTTGGAACACTTGTATCCAATTTGCAAGTTCGTAGCTCCTTTAGTTCGAGCTGAAGGTTGGTTTCAGACAGACTGATCAACCAATATTTAAAAACTCCTTTTTTAGAATCAGCAACCTACCAAAACGTGCAGAAAACACAATCTCCATTTCGGATTTTCGACCCATCCCAATACTTTCACTACCTTATCTTTCACATTAGGAAAAGTAAAACTAGGTTTTAATTTAAACATAAAAATACTTACATTTTTTAAGTTCCAGGGAATGGTTTTACTTTCATTGTTTTATTGTATAGAAAAAAATCTAAAAGGATAATCCTAACGCCAACTATAATATACCCCAACGAATCTTATGTTCGTGAACTCAGTGTTTTTAAGAGTCTTATTTCTTTTTTTAAAAAAATCTCAAAAGATTTGTGAATAAATCTTCCTTTAGTGTAAATTCTTTAAAAGAGAGCAGTTTTGAAAAGAGTTAATTTTAACGTACCCATGAAATAAAAAGTTAATTCCGAAAATAAAATTCTTTTTGCAGACTTCAGAGTTCGTTGATTCTTTCCTTTGGACATGTTTTTTTTTCCATACTTGCCCTCAACCAAGGAAAGTAGCCATTGCATTAATAGAGTAATAACCTCTTAATGTGTCTTCATAGTATGTTCTTATCTAAATAATAATAAAAAATTGTACTGTTTCTGTCGAAGAAAAATAAGTTAAATGACTTCATGTTAACGACTTAAGTTAAATGACTATTCATCTCTTAAACTTTGTTTTATTTTTGACCTTTTAGTGTGTCATTCGCGCTGAATCTGTTGTTAATGTTACGTTTTGTTCTAACCTTCTTTTTACTTTTAATCATCTAATATTAAATACACTGCTCACAACAATTAGGGGAACTCATGGTTTAAACTCTTTCACCCCCATTGATTCTATTTGGTATCATCAGCTTCCGGTTTTTTTTTCTCACTCAGTTGAGCTCGCACTTATTTATCGTTGGATGGAAGAATCATGTTGTTTGAAGAATTAATAATGTTTATTTTAATTAAATGAAAATATGAAAAACATGGTAAAATAAAATTCACTCCCAAAACATTTAATGCAATAAATTGACCCTAAATTCTACACGTTTGCATTCTTAGATGTTTAAAAATTAATGTTACCTTTTTTTTCAAATAAAGTATTGAAAAAATAATTGTTATAATTTATTCAAAAGTTATGATTACATTATTTTCCCCCTTAAAGTTTAGTTTAAAAATTAAGATTTTTTCCCCTGTTTTTTTTTTACTATTTCATTCTGGATGCATAATGAATCTATTTCACAAATTTTAGATTTTTATAATAAAAAAAAGAATCTGGAACTGAAAGGGTAAACAAAAGTACTCAAAGTGCTCCTCTAATTGTTTTAAGCAGTGTATAAGGTAGTGAAAATATTGTGATGGGGTCGAAAATCCGAAATTCGATTCCTTTTTTCATACACGTTTTGGAGCGTGCTGATTCTGAAAAAGTGGTTTTTGAATGTTGGCCCGTTTGTCTGGCTGAAACTTGGACACAGGCTCCTAGTACCTGTCGGACGTCACAAATATTGTTTAACGAGAAACTTGCACAAGGGCTAGCTGCCATGGAACTTTCTTGGTTTTAAAGGTATTGCTGAAAAACGAAAAGAGATATACAGATTTGAAAATTTGGTACAAGTGTTCTTTTATAGTATCTGGTAGTCAAATGGTAGCTGACCTGGAAATTTAGGTTTTAAATTTTGACATTGCCTTATAGATTATAAAATTATTAATAATTTTATTAAAAAAAAACCTATAACTTCTGATAGTTTATTTGAAGGTTAGCGTCCGTTTATTTATAGCTTAAACTACACAGATGTTCAAAAACCACTTTTTTTTTTAGAATCGACACCTTCCAAAACGTGTAGAAAACACAAAATCTCCATTTCAGATTTTCGACCTCATTGCTAACACTTTCATTGCCTTATAATTTCATCATAGGTAATTTGAAGTAAAAAAAATATATTCCCAAAACATCACGATTTCTTTTGCTTCTTTTCCATTGTTCTTTATACCGTTAAATTACACTGCATCTTTTCACTCTTTTTTTTCATTCATGGGGTACTTATAGGGATGATATATATACTACTGTAATACTGCAAATAGTATCTTTGTATAAAATGACATTGTTAAGTTATATAGTATTGTGTAGTTATATAGTTATGTTTAGGATGAGCAGATTGTTTTTTTTATCCAATGGTACCGGAGAAAACCTGATACTACGGTTATAAATCTTTTTTTTTACTGAAAATATCCGTACTTTTCACAGGAGAGAGCCCGATTTAACTGTTGTGATCCGTTTTTATACTGAAAATGTTTATTTTACGGAAGAAAACTGTTTTTGATACTTTAAAAGGCTTTGAAACTGAAATTTTGATACTTTAAAAGGCTTTTTTTTTCAGAATTTAAGGTATGTTAAGGTTATGTTTATTTAGTTGCTTAGACAAGAAGAGTATTCGTCAGAGTCGAAGGCGGTTTTAATAACCTGGACGAAGGAATTAAAGGTTAGGTTAGTTTGAATTATCCTCGCACTAGAGCAACACGAGAGCAATTGGTGATGGCTATGTAATGTAGAACCATAGTCAAGTTTTTGAGCCGACAGCCGAGTAGGCACTCAACAAAACATTTAATTAAGGGCGGCATCGAAACACAGTGTCGGCTTTGGAGAATATTTTAACATGTACTCCCTCTACATGGGGTTTTATTCGTCAAAATTTTTTACGGAAGAAAACTGTTTGCCACGGTTACAAATCGTTATTTCCTTTTTTTTCGGTTTTAAATTGACAAACCGATTGCCAATTTTAAACCGTAAATTTTACGGGTTTTTTTAAAACTGTGAACTTGATGGGGGGGGATGGGAAATGGGCTTGTTTCAGGTCTTGGTGGCAACAGAAATGCTGATGGAAATAAATTCTTTCTAGAGTTTCGATAGGTAAATCAATGTCACGTGGGAACAGGGCACCAATCGGAGACCAATCGAAGGAAATTCAGGAATGAAAGCGGAAAGGAAAGATGTCACCTGAAGTAAGCTTATTACAGCATTTTTTTGCTTTAAATCGACAGCTTATAGTCCGGAATTGCATAAAAATACTTTTACCATTTTTCTGAGAACTCTTTAATTTTAAATTTTAAAGCAGCATTTTTTTTAGCAGTTTTACGTTATGTATTAACTTCATTTGATTATCCAAGCCGAAGATCCTGAATTGCATCATGGGGGGGGGGGGGGGGGGGGGCTAGGCGCTCGCCTAGCATGCGAAAGGTCCCAGGTTCGGGAGGTTCGGGTCCGGCATCGCCAAAGTAACTGCCGACCTATAAAACGGCCCGTGCAGCCAAAATGTCCGACTATAATCCCCCGTGTAGAAGGAGTGCACGTTAAAATACGCTCCAAAGTCCCAACGCTGCGTACGATGTCGCCCTTAACGGTTGCTTTGGGTGCCAACTCAGGTGTCGGCTAGTCACTTGACTGTGGTTCTAAAATACGACGCCCGTCGCCAATAGCCCTCGTGTAGCTCTAGTACGACGATAATTCAAACTAAACTTAACTGAATTGCATCATAACTCCGCATTATAATTTGTTTCTGATCACTATTTGAACTTCATTCACTGCATTCCTTTGTTATAACTGTTCATTGTGAACCGAAATTACATCAAAAACGCGCAAGGTCCGTTATAAAGTATATCTTAATCATCTATTGATTTTTGTCTATACCTAACCAAGCAGAGGAATCTAAACAGTAAAAAAGTCCTCAAATATATTGTTTCTTTACGTTCGTCCTTCAAAGAAATAAAAAAAAAAACTTCTAGTAGTTAAGAACAGGTTTGGATTTTGATGGTTTGTCTCTTATTCGTAATGTATCTTTCAGTGCAGTTTTCTTCGCTTAGGGTAGCCATGCGTAACACTCTTTGAAGATAATTAACACGCTATTTTTTTTTTTCTTTGCATGCATCATTATGGATGACATCGTCAGTGGTATTTGGAAACATCACGCAAGACCTTTGAAGGACCTTTCAACATTTAGAATGCAATGAATGAAGTTCAAATAGTGATCAGATACTTTTTATGATCGTACTGTGGCGGTTCACCACACACGCAACCTCAATATGCCATCAACAACTAGGTGGCGCTGATTTATCATCTCGTTCCTACCACTATTCTACATTACAACGTTTATAGTAGTATATAAGCCGAGGTAACTCATCTCCACCTTGAGGATCCTTTTGGTAGACTGTGGTTACCGAGGCCACTACATCGGTGACCCGAGGACGTCATCGTCACCCACTCCAACGATGCTCCTGCTACGATGCGCTCATAACCACGGTTGCTACTCGCTGCTAATGCACTCAACGCTGCACGCAGCTCAACTCAACGCTCCCCACAACTCACGACCAACGCTGGCACACAACTCAACCGCAGCACAACATACAGCAAAGCAACCTGCGCACGGTTCCTTACCTCGTTTTTAGGAGGGGAGTGGCGTGGAGGTTCACCACACACGCAACCTCAATATGCCATCAACCACTAGGTGGCGCTGATTAACCATCTCGTTCCTACCACTATTCTTGATTACAACGTTTAAAGTAGTATATAAGCAGAGGTAACTATCTAGGATCCTTTCGGTACACTGTGGGTTACTGAGGCAGCTACAGTACAATTCATGATCTACGCCTTAAATAATCAAATGAAATTAATACATAACCTAGAAGCAGGCCAGGAAACGTATTAATTTCATCGTCCTGGTCTCTTCAGAACTGATTACTGTTAAAGATATTTTTGGTTTACGTTTATTTAAGTTGAATCACTGAGGCTATTGGCGACGAACACTGTAATTTTGAGATGCGTTCAAATGACGAGACAGGCCTGGATTGGCTTTTTGCCGGCAAAACTGGTTTTGTCCTGCCAGTGTCCAAAACTGTTATAACCGGTTAAAAAAAAGCGGGAAGTAAAAAAAAACATCTTCAATACCGAATTCTATAGTAATTGCTACTAAATGACATTGTTTAAGAAAATAAAAATGTAACTCTCTTTTATCATTGCAAAACACTTCATAATCAACACGCTATTTTCTTATGCATCTTTATGGGATGACATCGTGATTGGTATTTAGAAACATCAGGAAAGACAGGGCAGGATTTCTAAATAGGCTAAGTAGGCTGTAGCCTAGAGCGGCGAATTTTTTGGGACGGCAAATTTTACGACCAATTAAAGCAGCATTCGGCATAAAATATTATTATAAAGATACGAATATTTTTAAGAAAGAAAACAAATAATTTATATTAATGCGTAAACCGTTAAACGTATATAATACTAATATTTCGGAGCAAACATAGTATAGCTGCGAGGGCAATTGCACCCCTCTTCCGGGATTTCGGAGTTGAAAGAAAAATAGTCGAACATTTTTTTTTTTTTTTTAAATCTATTTCGCTTTCGATTTAGCGTGCGAAGGTAAATAGATGATTATAATATGTGTATCTATTTTAAACAGCACATACCACCCTATTTTGCAGCTAACCAGCTACCTTTCCCCGAAGAGGGAGAATATTGTGACAGTGGCGGCAAATCAATCGTAGCCTGCAGGCGGCAAATCTTTAAATCCGGCCCTGACGAAAGACCTTTGAAGGGATTTGCATTAACTTTTAGAGGCCCGAACCAGAGACTTCTGATAGTTTTAGGAATGAGTATGAGTAATGGGGAAAATCAATCGGCCAATCGTGACTTCGGATTGATTACCAAAGTAACTTGAGTTTGTTCTTTTGGTGGAAAGTAATTAATTTGCGCCCTGGCTGATTTTTAGCACTATTTTTAAAATATGGGAGTATGTTAATTTATATATATAATTAATATAATTTTCGGGAGTTATAAGAACCATTAGACAAAAAAAAATATATGAAATTCAGGATTTTACCAGAATTTTCAGAAAGAATACGGAAAACTGTCAGGTGTTGTTCTAAAAGCTCTCGCAACTTTTAATTAGAATTTATGAAAAAATTCGTTAATTTTAATTAAACGTTGCAAAAGCAACTTTCTTTAACCGTCTTTCGTTTTTGCCCATCGTGAACCGTGATTCAAATATGTAATTTATGTTTCTACACTGTTAAAAATTAGGCACTTTGTTTCACCAAAAATATGGTTCCTAGTAGCTGCAACGGCTGTGTTGTGAAACGTTAAACCATATTTTCGGTATTCGGTTGAACCATTTCTCAGGTTTTTGTTTCCAAATCCAGAAAAATGGTTCAACCAAACACCGAAAAAAGGTGAAACATTTCACCACACAGCCGTTGCAGCTACTTGGAACCAATATCATGGTGAAACCAAGCACAAAATTTTTAACAGTGTAGTTTTTCTTTTTATCATTCACTTTTTCAAAATATGAAGCAAAAAACATTATTTCAGCAACAATCGAAATTCGCCCTGTAAATCACTTTTAAGTTGACAGTGTATCACATAATTATTTTTCTAGAAAATTATCATTTATCAACAATAGCGACAAAAGTTACGGACGCATATACTCTCACTGTGGAATTTTATATACCTTTCGTCACAAGTTTATATCAGATCGCGTAGATCTAAAATTATCTCAAAAAGAGATAGAACTTCACTCTTTTCAATAACAACTGCTCTACACTCTTAAAACAAACGAGCGGTTTTAACTCAGTCTGAGCTAATTTCCACTCCTTTCCGGTGCCGAAAATGCACTTCCCGTATAGGAGTGGATTTCACTCTTTTGTTTTAAAAGTGTATACTTCTGTGTTTCAAAATTCTATTCAGTTTTCAACATACCATTTCTTCCCCATATAAAAAAAATTATGTAATAAAAGTTTAACAAATATGGATGAATATTTCTCTTAACGCTATTGGGTATGGAGCCCAATAGATAAAGCGTTGGCTATCAGACATTGATATTCTCAAAGTTTGGTTACGTTGAGTAAAAGTCTCTTACTAAAGATACAACCGTCTTTATGTTCTGTTGACCAGATACGAAGCGCATATCGAGGTACTCAAATAATTCACGGTCAGAGCCTGATTTTCTGGCAGGGCAAACAAGGCACGTGCCCAGCGCCCCCACTTCAAGAGGACCCCCAAATTTTCTTAGAAGAATAATATTGGGGAAAAATAGTTGCCACAAAGAAAATAATAATAATAAACATAATACAATTGAACCAAGTACTATTAATTTTTTATACGCAAGCCACTATTTTTTATTCCTTGTTAATTTTATAAATTAACTGCCTCAGACATGTGATCAAGTGAATAAAAATTATGTATGTACTAGATAAAATGATTTGACATGATACAATAGGTATCTGATGTCATATCTTATGTATGTATTAAAAGAATTGTATGTAAAAAAGCAATGCTTACATGAACATGCGTACTTAATATAATAAAGGTTATTTTTTTCGTACAATTTTAAAATGAAAAAAAAAAAACATTTTCATTTACGGATTAATGTATGTTGCGGGTGCTCCCAAACTGGCTTGTGCCTGGGCCCCTAAAGTTGTAAGTCGGGCCCTCTTACACTTTAAAAAAAATATCTGTTAATTTTACAGGGGAAAAACATATATTTTCAGAACAACTCCGTTTTGTTCTTTAAACAGTTTTCTTTTGTAAACATTTTCTGTTTAAAGGGGGGGGGGAGTGTTTTCGCGTCAAGAAAACTAGACTACAACCAAACAAGCATTTGACTATTTGTTAAATCCCGTGTGTGCCGAAATAGTTTAGTTGTGCGTTGGGCTGCTGATCTAAAGATTCGTGGTTCGAGCCCGGTTTCGGCAGTTTATTATTTCTTGGCCCTGTGACTGGGGTTCGATTTTCCGCTGGGGAAAGGTACAATTTGGTTTTTCTTTTTAAAAAAATTCTGTTGAAAAACAGCCTTTGCTTTAAAATTGCAAATAGTTCGGGTTGCAATAATAAAATAAAAAAAAAATTCTGTAAAATATACAGTATTTTTGGCGGCACACCAGCTTACATATTTTTTTTTCTGTAAAATAAAATTTTTTACAGTGTAGACAACGAAATTATCCAATCAATAGAATTAAGGGGATCGTGCTCCACAATTTGTGAATACACTGCTCAAAGCAATTAGGGGAGCGCATGGTTTAAACCCTTTCAACCCCACTGATTCCATTTGGAATTATCAGCTTGCGATTTTTTTTCTCACTAAGTTGATCTCCCACTTATTTATCTTTAGATGGAAGAATCATGTCTTTTGAAGAATTAAATAATGTTTGTTTTAATTAAATGAAAATATGAAAAACATGGTAAAATAAAATTCATTCCCAAAAAAAATTCATGAAACAAATTGACCCTAAATTATTCACGCTTGCATTCTTACATGTATAAAAATTGATTTTATCTTTTTTTTACAAATAAAATTTAGGAAAAATTATTGTTATAATTTATTCAAAAAAGTTATGATTCCAATTTTCCCCCCATAAATTTTAGTCAAAAAATTTAGATTTTCCTCCCTGCTTTTTACCATTTCATTCTGGATGCATAATGAATCTATTTCACAAATTTTAGATTTTTAGAATAAAAAATAAAATGTTGGAACTGAAAGGGTCAACAAAAGTACGCAAAGTGCTCCCCTAATTGTTTTGAGCAGTGTAAATGTCTATACTTTTTACACTCTTAAAACAAACGAGCGGTTTTAACTCAGTCTGAGTTAATTTCCACTCCTTTCCGTGCCGAAAATGCACTTCCCCTATAGGAGTGGATATCACTCTTTTTGCGGAGTGGGTAAAAGAAATAAAAGAAAACAATCTACGTCCTACACTCTTAAAACGAGCGGTTTTAACTCTGTCTGAGTTAATTTCTACTCCTTTCCGGTGCCGAAAATGCACTTCCCCTATAGGAGTGTATTTCACTCTTGTTTTAAGAGTGTAGCAGGAAGTAACGATTTACTTGTAACAGTTACTTTTTTCAGGTAACGCCGAGTAACACCGTTAGATTTTTCAGAAAGCAACTGTAACTCAGTTACTTTTCGAAAAATTTCGTTACTTTTCCCTCCGCTCATCTTCGTGGATATTTTCGGCACAGTTCGGCATTCGGCTTAAATTTAACTATACTTTTATTTTTTAACTACGCTGAATTTTCGTTCTTAAATTTTCCCGATTGTCACTATTTCTATAGACTTGGTTCGCTTTGAAAAACGGCAAAATGGCGTAATTTCAATTTTTCTTTTGAAATTTCTAAAAGTAACTGCGATTAGTGGCTTTTCGTATTAAGTAACTGTGTACTTAATATGAAAATAAGTAACTGGTTACTTTTTTGAATGAGTAACTGTAACAGAGTTATTTTTTAAAAATAACTTTCCGATCCCTGCTTTTTAGTACCGAAAGCACTTCAAACATATTTAGAAATGGTCACGAAACAATACATGCAAAAGAGCAGACACCGTCGCTATGGAAACTGAAAAGCCCTGTCCCTAACCTTGAAGCAATTAAGCTCCCTACACAGAGTATAATCTGAACAGTCTTTTTTTCGGCCTTTACATGGATTCACAAGCACATGTTGAAAAGGAATATTACATTGTCTTCCCCTATAATGGGAAGATTCAAAATATAAGTGAACCAAGTCCACTTTTTGCCGTTTTCGAATTAGCAGCTCGATTGAATGCACTAACTATGTAGAATTTCAGTGCAATAGTGAAAAAAGTCATAGTTTAGATAATATCCGCTGCGCAACAGCAATTTAAACAAAAAGTTCTTAAAGAACTAAAATAGCCTACTTTCCTGTTACTTAAATACTTACTGAAATTCTAATCGGGAAACAACTAGGTTCATAGCAGTAAATATCATCAACAATCGTTTCTACACTAGATTTAAACACATTAGAAAAAAATCGCTAAACACAGCATCCAGTTATAATTTAAACTTCTAAAAGCCAAAATCAACTATTTTCCTTAATATTCTTTCACAAATAACTTTATATTATTTATCGTCTGCTCGATTTATTTGTAGTTCGAAGAATAATTAAATATTTATTAATAACAAAAATAATGAAACTACTCCAAACTGCATTAAAAAAATAAATGTAAATTAAAACTAAGCAGAAATTGTTTGCAAAAAATGTCTCTCCGCTTTCTTGGTAAAGAATTAATGAACAATCAAATAATCGCATTGTGCTACATTTATGACGTCATTCCAAAATGATTCATGAGAAAATTATTTTGCTTCAAATATTTTTAAAAGTTTCTCATGCCATTGTTGATTTGGCAACAGTGAATTAAATGACTCAAAATTTAATTTCAATGCTAATTAAATGGGAAATTTGCCTACAGATAGTAGATTTATGTCCATCCGGACGTACAGACAGGCGGACAAAAAGTATGAAAGTTGGGTCTCTAAGGTCATAGCTTTCTAACAAAAAAAATTTTAAGATCCGAATGATAGAACCGATTTTGGAAGGGGGCTACGGACAGATAGACGGACATCGACCGCATGTCAATACCTACTTTTTCATTTTTTTTAATTCTTTCGAATTAAAAAAGGAAAAGTAGGCTAAAAATCCGAAATTGGAGTAACGCGTTATATTTTTCAGTAAGTAACTGTAACTTAGTTACTTTAGCGGTATAAGTAACGAAAAATTTCGTTACTTTTCCGTTACTTCTCACGCTGCTCTTCACTGATTATTTTTTTTTTTTGGCACAATTCGGCGTTCAGCTTAAATTTAATTATTTAAAATTTTAACTTTTAACAACGTTGAATTTTCGTTCTTAACTTTTTCCGTTCTTGTCCCTATTTCTTTAGTCTTGGTTCTCCTAGAAAAACGGTAATAAAGATGCCCAAATTTAAATTTTTCTTATAACTTGAAGATTTCTAAATGTAACCGTTTAGTTACCTTCCGTACTAAGTAACTGTAACAGTTACTTTTTAAAAGGAATTTTCCAATCCCTGAAAAAAAATTCAGAGGTAATTTTGTTATAAAGTTTTAAGGGGAATGGACGCGCTGGACCGGGGTCTCCAAAGCAAAGTGTATCAGTGTTAATCCTATGGAGAAAGAAATATTTTCTCTGCCACATTTCTCCGGCTGTATTGAATATTTTTGCAAGCGGATTTTTTTGTGTGATAAATGTAGCTGACTTACAGGTCCCGACCTTCCCACTTTTTGAAATTGGTTCAAATATTTTTAATTTTCAATAAATTTACACAATATATGAAGCAATTTCAAAAAGTGGAAAGATAGAAACCTCTAAGTTATCTACATTTATTATTTAAAAAAAAAAACCGTTTGTAAAAATATTCAATACAGCCGGAGAAATATGGCAGAGAAAATGGTTTTTTCGCCATTGGATTAACACTGAGGCACTTGAGTTTGGAGACCCGCGGTCCAGCGTGCCCATTCCCCCTTAAACCACTGTAGCACGGAAGGAAGCTTTTTATGGAGTTGATTCACTTGTATTCTGAGCCCTCCAATTTATACATCCCCTTATAAGCCGAAATTATGCGAGTCTTTTCTACCATAAAAAAAACCTTACATCATTTTCCTTTCTAACAGGACGAAAATATTTTTCCTTCATTATTTCAGCACATGGGACAGAGACATTGTCATACTCTTGTTTTATTGTTATGTAAATTGACGTCAAATAACTGAAATGTTGTGCAGCTTTTGCCTATGGTAGACAGTGTGTTGTTAGCGTCGAATGAGACCGAGTGACCGCGGGTCTCCGTACCAAAGTGCCTCTGTAGTAATCCAATGGGGCAAAAAATAATTTTCTAAACCACATCACTTCGTTTGCATTGAATAGTTTTTACAGGCGGTTGTTTTATATGATAAATGTAGCGGACTAACAGGGTTCCCACATTTTCAAATTGGTTTGTATATATATTTTTTAAATTTTCAATAAATAAATTTACAACCAAATATTTTAACCATTTTTTAGCCTACTTTTCTTTCTTTTTTTTAATTCGGAAGAATTAAAAAAAATGAAAAAAGTAGGTAGACAAGTAGTAGTAGGTAAAAAGGTAGACAAAAGTAGGTAAAAGTAGGTATTGACATGCGGTCGATGTCCGTCTGTCTGTCCGTACCCCCAATCCAAAATCGGTTCTATCATTCGGATCTTAAAAATTCTTTTTTGTTAGAAAGCTATGACCTCAGAGACCCAACTTTCATACTTTTTGTCCGCCTGTCTGTACGTCCGGACGGACATAAATCTACTATCTGTCGTTAGAAATTTCCCATTGAATTAGCATTGAAATTAAATTTTGAGTCATTTAAATCACTGTTGCCAAATTAACAATGACATGAGAAACTTTATTATTTAAAAATATTTGAAGCAAAATCATTTTTTCATGAATCAGTTTCGAATGACGTCATAAAATGTAGCACATTGTGATTCTTTGATTGTTCATTAATTGTTTACCAAGAAAAATTATGCTTAGTTTTAATTTACATTTCTTTTTTTTTAATGTAGTTTGAAGTAGTTTCATTTATTAATAAATATTTAATTATTCTTCGAACTACAAATAAATCGAGCAGACGATAAATAATATAAAGTTATTTGTGAAAGAATATTAAGGAAAATAGTTGATTTAGGCTTTTAGAAGTTTAAATTGTAGCTGGATGCTGTGTTTAGTGATTTTTTTCTAATGTGTGTAAATCTCGTGTAGAAACGATTGTTGATGATATTTACTGTTATGAACCTAGTTGTTTCCCGATTAGAATTTCAGTATTTAAGAAGTGACTCGGAAGTATTTAAGTAACAGGAAATTAGGCTATTTTAGTTCTTTAAGAACTTCTTGTTTTCCCTGTAAGTCAGCTACAATTATCATATTAAAAAAAAATCCGTAAAAAATATTCAATTCAACCATTTCAGCCTACAGCCTTGTAGTTGCCTTGCATGCCAAAGGTCTCGGGTTCGGGCATTAAATATATAACTGCCGACCTATAAACGATCTGTGCAACCAAAAAGTTCGACGAAAGTCGCCCGTAGAGCTAATGCACTTTATACATGCTTCAAAGTCGTTTAAATGCTGCGTACGATGTCGGTCCTAATAGTTGCGTTGGGTGCCTACTCAACTGTCGTCTCGTAATTTGACTGTGGTTCTAAGTTATGACGCCAGTGGGGCTGGAGATGCCCAGTCGGTTAGGCGTCCGCCTAGCATCAGGTTCCGCCTAGGTCGCAGGTTCGGGTCCGGGCACTGCCAAAATAACTGCCGACCTATAAACGGCCCGTGCAGCCAAAAATATCCGACGAATAATACCCCAAGTAGAGGGAGTGCACGTTAAATATCCTTCAAAGTCCTAACGCTGCGTACGATGTCGCTCTTAACGGTTGCGTTGGGTGCCTACTCGGGTGTCGGCTCGTCACTTGACTGTGGTTCTAAAATACGATGCCCGTCGTCAATAGCCGTCGTGTAGCTCTAGTGCGACGATAATTCAAACTAAACTATGAAGCCAGTCACCAATAGCCGTCGTGTAGCTCTAGTGCGACGATAATTTAACTAATCTCTATCCCTCTTGACAGTTTGGCTCAGACAGTATCGCGAAATGTCAACTTAGAGTGAGCTTTAAGCTTATTAATTGACTGGGTCATTATCCTTGCGATCCAATTAACTCTCTTGTAACGTATCCTGTGATAAGTGAGTGAGGAACCGAGCCACCAGATTGGGTTTTTGATATGGGATGAGTAGACAAACAGATTTATAGCAGGGCACCGTGAGTTTATATTTTAGGGGAAGCCACGGAGGAACTTATTGCTTCGAAACTGCAAAAATGGTAAAATTTCAAATGAAAAATTCAATTCCATTCAATTATGTATGTTTCGAAGGGGGGGGGGGGGGTCTATTTTGTACAGAAATTTTTTAATGCATTGCACTTGTCGAAAGTGTCTGACTTATAACTTTTAGAGTTCCAGCACTGTAAAAAAATTCTGTTAATTTTACAGACACAAAAAATATTCAAATAAATAGTTATTTATGCAACCTAAGTGTGAAAAGTAAGGCTTTTTTAAACGAATTGAATAAATTATTTCACGAGCAAGGTACGAGCGAGTGAAATAATTCACGAGTTTAAAAAAAACTATTTTCAACGTGTTGTCATACACTATTTTTTATAATAACGTGCAAAAAAAGTATTCATTGAATTGGCATTTATTGATTGGCTTATTAATTATTTTATTATCACGTTCAAATGATTTAAAGTTGATTATTTATATTAATGATTATTTTAAAATCACGTGCAAAAAGTATTTCTTAGATTGGCATTGAAAATAAGACGCCAAATAAAGAATCACGTTCAAATAAAGAATTTTCCACCAATCACAAAGCCGCCGAATAAAATATCACGAGGATAGTTTTTTTGCACGATATTAAAAATAGTTATTTAAGCAACTAGTGCCGAAAATAATACTTTATTAAGCTAGTGGCTTTTATTTCACGAGACCGTAGGTCGAGTGAAATAATGACAAGAGTTTAATAAAGTATTATTTGGCCCGTGCTTGCTTACAATATTTTTTATAATAACGTGCAAAAAAGTATTTCTACCAATGAATGATTTTCATGACATCATTTAGTTTCCATGGCGATATTCGAAAATGCAAAGTAGTAAAAGAAAAGTCGTAAAATAATTTTCTATTTTGAATCAAAATAGTATTTTAGTTATGAAAATCAAAATAATGTTCAGGTTTCCTTAGAAGGAATGTTTCCCGGACTGCCTTCAAATGTAAATATTAATAACTACACCGGATCAAATGTTACTATAAATATGCATGTTAAATAAAAGTATTGTTTGGCGTGAAATTTGTGTTCTTACTTTTGTCTTATTTAATTTCCTTTAATAATTTTTGTAGTACTTGTAGTTTCCATGGAGATATTAGAAAATGCAAATGTAATGAACCAATAGAAATCAGTAGGTTTCATGACATTTAGTTTCCATGGAGATATTCATGACATCATTTTGTTTTTCTACCTATCAGATACTCTTATTTACTTTATCGCACTAGTGCCGAAAGTACTACCTTCGGCACTGCCTGGGACGTAAGCACGTAAAGTGTTATTTTCGCAACGATTTATGAATGAATATGATGTAAAAAAGTGAACTTTTTTGCACGTTGTTATAAAAATACTATTATTTGCTTTAATTAAACAGCTTTTCCTTTTAGTAAAAAATCTGCGTGTGCCTAAATAGCTCAGTTGGGAAAGCGTTGGACTCAACACATTTAAGTCCGTTTTTTCAACACCGGGTTTCGGTAGTCGGTTTTTTTTTAAATAACTTTTGGTTTTCTCTACAATTTGTCTGTTAAATAAACAGATTTTGTGTAAAAAAATTACAAATTGCTCATAAAAAATTAAACAAATTTCCTCTTTAAATTGTGCGGTATTTGGGAGCCCTTCGCAGCATATCCTGAAATACTTACTTATTTCTTTTAAATTCATTAGTACTCCTAGCTTAAACATATGAATCAAATTTAACTTTTTATCATTTCTTTAAAATATATTAAAACCGAACTTTTCAAAAAAGTAATTTTGTAATCTTTTTTTTTGCATTTTATTTTTATTTATTTTTCATTTACATTTGGTACTTAACATTGATTTACAAAACATTTCGTCCACATGTTTTGTTTATACTAAAGTTAAACACATTTTACCAAAGGTAGAACGTTATTAGTATTTGATTTTTTAAAAATAAAATAGAACTATAATTTGTAATTATTATTTCATTTAAATTCAAGTTATGTTAAAGTTAAAATTATGTATAGAAACTAAAATTTGATAATGCATAAACTGTCAAACCCAATGCATTATTTGACATTTTAACTACTAACTGTGAAGAAAAAAATCTTTATACCTCTAAAATTGACTATTATTAAGTTATAGAATTACAAAATGTCGTTACTTTGAATAAGGAAATAACTCAACGACTTTTAAATTTGAATTAAATTGTTTCTAAAGTTCAAAATAATTAATATAAAGTAACCAAGTAGTGAATTAACGTAAAGAGTAAAGTAAATTTTAATGAAAATATTCAATAATGACTCAAAAATTTAGAAAGTTCTTTTATTATTTTCCGAAAATCGCATTTTTGCAGTTATTTCCTTATTCAAACAACCGATTCAATGGAAGGGCTTAGCGGAAGAACGTGCTAGACAAAAAGGTGAAAAACAGAAAATGAGATTTAAAGTTTTTCGTTTGCACTTATAGATGCGTTAAAAACATAATATCATAGTTAAAGTATTAGATGGCAGATCACGTGACCTCCAATGCTAACGACGGGACGCGCATGGAGACCAGAATAAGAGGGCAATGGGGCCAGTGTTGCCACCAGTTTTTAGGAGAAATACACTACAAAAATTACCATGCCGCCACTTTAAGGAGATAAATACTACGAAAAAATGCCATTTAATTCTAAAATTACAAAAAATATCGTAAAAATACTAGCTGCATTTTGTAATCTTTTTAGTGACTTTAAATCCTTTTCTAGTATTATTTTTTTAATTTTAGAATTAAATGGTATTTTTTTCGTAGCGTTTTTCTCCTTAAAGTGGTGGCAACAGCAGCTTCATTGCCCTCTTATTCTGGTGTCCATGCGCGTCCCGTCGTTAGCATTGGAGGTCACGTTATCTGCCAATCTAATACTTTAACTATGATATCTATGGTTAAAAACGATTCTTGTCAACTGTAAAAAACATATTTAACTTTCAGTTTATGAAAAAGGGAAAACTTGTTATCTTTGAAGGATGGAATAACATGTTCATTGGCACAAATTTCAATTTTTTTCTAAAATGTCACTTAGCACGTTCTTCCACTAACCTCTTCAATTGTTTTCGTCAGTCTATATACACCCTTTCGGGAGAAATCGGATGACCATTCGCAGTTAAACCACAAATCGTGTCTCGTAGTAAAATTGTACCAACCGGAGACAGGTTTTACTAGTTGAGGTTAGAGTTCATGCCCTCCTTTTTTTGCCATTATTCTATAAAATGATATCATCATTCTCCCTTGAATTTCACTAGCAAGTTATGACGACACAGTTGGTTCACGGACAAATGAAGTGCTTAGTGGATGAACGTGCTAAGTGACAAAAAAAAGTGAAAATGTAGCTTTAAAGTTTTTCATTTGCACTTAGGTATGTTAAAAACGGCACTTACAAATTATAAAGTATACTTAACTTAAAGTTTATGAAAATGAGAATTTTTTTGTTATCTTTAAAGAAGGAGATAACATGTTCACTGGCACAAAAATCTCATTTTAGCTTCCACACTACGTTTATAACGTAAAAAGTGGAAGGTATTATAATCGTTTAGTCGGTCCGTCTGTCGGTCCGTCACCCACTTTCATAGCCCAAACTACACATGCTACGGACAAGTGTGATACGTCAAAAAATTCAGCGCATGGAAATTAGAATACATTGAAAATTTCAGAAAAGAATTCGAATTCAAAGTACTTCAATTATTTAAAAAACTGCAAAATTTAATGCTCATTTAAAAAGCATAAGAATACATTTTTATTACAATTAAATCACCATTGCCATTCGCAACAATCGCGGAACGACTGACGGACAAAAATATAAAAGATTGGTCTCTTATGTCACACCTTTTGACAAAAAAAAAAGTAATATTTTATTTTTAAATCGGACGGTTAAAGTTGAAAGTGAAACCATAAGGTTTTTGGGGAAAATCGCGCCTACGAACTTTATAGGGTTTTGAAGTAATTGAAATTACCTTATAGGGTATATAATTAGCTTTAAGGGGACAGGGAACATATCGAAGCTTCAAAATATCACATTTTCATTTTAACTTTCAATCACTGAAATGAATATTTACCAAAATTTTTATATAATACGCACCTGAACATGGTGTTCCCAAATTTGGTAGTTAATTTCAATATAACTTTGTTTCCAGCTTTTCATACGTCATTATTTTGAAACATCGATTTTTAGCTTTTAGGTACACTTTCCAGCACAACTATTGCGTGTATCTAAAAATAATTTTTTATAGAAATAAAGAAAAAGTCTATTCAACGCAATGAACCTCAAGTTTGACGATAAAACGTTCATAATTTTAAGTTATTAACATAAATAGAAATGTTGGGCATTTCTTAAATTAGAAAAATCGTTTTATTTTTACTCACTTGATATATTTTTGGAATATTTTTGGTTCACTGTGTTTAATATACATGTATACGACATTACAGAAAAATTCAACCCTTCTAGTATAATAGAAAAAGAGAAAAATGGCTGAAAATTTGTGTTTTGGAATAATGACATTTAAAGCTGGCAACAAAGTTATATTGAAATTAACTACCACATTTGCAAACTCGAGCCCATATTCAAATGTGCATCATAGAAGTTTTCTGTAAAGGCACGATTCAGTAACTAAAGTTGAAATGAAAATTCGATATTTTGAGTGGTCGTTTTGTTCCCTATTACCTAAAAAGCTTTATTAAGTGGTAATTGGAAGTCCGGTAGTGACATACCGGATTTCTAAATAGGCTAAGTAGGCTGTAGCCTAGAGCGGCGAATTTTGGGGGCGGTAAATTTAACGACCAATAAAGGCGGCATTCGGCATAAAAAAATAGTTATAAAGATACGAATATTTTTAAGAAAGAAAAACAAATAATTTACATTAATGCGTAATCCGTAAACGTATATATAGTACTAATATTTCGTAGCCAACATGGTCGCTCCGACGGCAATTGCACCTCCTCCTCCTGGATTTTGAAGTTGAAAGAAAAATAGTAGAACAGTTTAAAAAAATTCGCCTATTTCGCTTTCGATTTTGTGTGTAAAGGTACATAGGTGATTTTAATAGTGTATCAATCTATTTCAAACAGCACATACACTACCCTATTTTGCAGCTAACCAGCTATCTTTCCCCGAAGGGAGAGAATATTGTGACAGGGCCGGCAAATCAATCGTAGCCTACAACTTGCAAATCTTTAAATCCGGCCCTGTATGTACATAAACGTACGTGGTGGTACATATGTGGTGTATGTACGTTAATGTACAATATGTGGTGCGAGAAGATACTATCAAAATATAGATACATCTATACGTCTGTAAACCTTATGAGTATTTATCAAGTGACGTTTGGTTTTCCAAATAAATGTTTTGGTAGTTCACAGTCGAATTTTAACAGTAAATTCTTTATCTAAAGAAAAGGTTATTAGAAACTGTTACTAAAGTAAAAAAACAAAACATCACAGCACAGTTTTCTCTATTTTTCTTGTTTTTGAAGTCCATGTTATCTTTTAAAAGCTTAATGAGATCTTGGAAATATTCTAACCCGGGTAAGAAATAATTTACTGTATCCTGCTCCGATAAGATACGGTCTATGTTTTGAATCGCAATGGTTTTTTGTGCGCATACTCGCACATGCTAATGGCAAAAATTAAAATCAATGGTTTTTATTCCGATAACTATAAGTAAGTCTTTCATTTAGGTAAAATATATCACTTTTTTTTAAAAATCTTTTCGGATGTCATATATATTGCTTCGTGAGTTACTTTTTGTGCATTTTTCTGTGTGTATCATTGTATACAAATATCTTCAATATTTTCCTTAAGATATGATAGTAAATGGCAATAAACAGCGTATGGGCCATAGATATCATAGTTAAAGTATTAGATTGGCAGATCACG